>JACATO010001666.1:0-266871 GCA_018389105.1 Nautilus pompilius | reverse complement strand
AAGTATTTCAGGTGTGGCTGACTGACCTGCAGAAACCGGAAGACACACCTACATTGACGTAATCAGCAGCTACGATTGAAGAATATCAACCGAAGCCCTTTGTTAGCATACGATCACAGATTCCGGAAACTGAAAGCGCGCGCCAGTGCAATTATGAAAATTTCTTTACTTAATAACTGTTCTTTGTTGAAGAATTTGTCTCTTCAAAGAATGACACCATATTACCTTAAGATGAAGGTTCATCCCGGAGATGCGAGACGAAACGTCGGTTGACCTCTTTTGGAATTTAAAAGACCAATCAACAAGATTTAAAAAAAACAAACAAACAAACTTTTCTTTAGCTTATTTTCATTCCGTTGTTTTGACGATAAGAATTCTAAAATTATTATTATTACTATTATTTTCAAAGTCAGAGTGATATCTCCACGTACGACTGTTGCAATCAACTTTTGCTTATCAATTCGTTCTAACAGTTGTCATCTGATTGCCACTGCGAGTTAATGTGTGTTTTGGTTGGAAGGTGCCCCGCCACCGTCTGCCCGTCGGTGTGAGGGTGGATAGCTTCGTGGAGCGAATACATTGGCAGGCGGTCATCAACCTGGGCAAAACCGTGTTTAAGTACCCACCCATAAAGCAGTCAGGACGCTGACAACAGCCGATGTCCATGAATCTTTCTGATAAAAACATCGTTTTCGCACGAAGCTGACGTATGAAGAATTAATGAAGCCGACATTCGAGGCCCCATCATCCCGTACGATCTGATGATTCACCAATCTCGACAAAGTGCTGCAGCGCTGCGCGCGCTGTGACGCTTTACGGCAATGAAATGTACTTTTATTGCTATGGAACAGCATCATCAGATATTCCGTCTTTGGATTCTATGCCAGAAAAGCTTAAACAGACGAAACAGAGCAAGAGGGTTTATTGTATACCTGTAACCGTTTCTATAGTTACTATATAGGCGGCAGTTCGCTTTTTTCTTTCAAAATTCTGCTGCACAAGAATACATAACAACAGCAGCACCAAGGACAGAATAGAGACCACCACGAGTTAACTAACACCACAACATGGACCTTTTATTATAGCTCAAGCTCAGCTTCTGCCAGTTTATCCGCCTTTCGTAATGACTCGGCCCTTATGGCGTCTCGTGGCCCAGTGGCCAGGCTACAAAACAAGTTGAGAGCTCGAGTTCGAACCTAGGAAAGCTACTCTCTCTTCTTCCCACCAGCCGGTCACGTGGGTTTCTTTCGGGCTCTCCGATTTCTTCTCATGTCAGAAAGTGAAGACCCCTTAATAAGGATTTCTCTCCATGTTGAAATCGGTAGGGCGGGGCCCAGGAGGCGCAAGACGTCGGCTGGCTCCAGCCAGTTCATCGTTATTAAGACAAAAAGATATTAAGATATTGAGCTGGAGAGGAGAGAGCGAGAGAGAGAGGAGAGCGAAGAGAGAGGAGAGGAGAGAGAGAGAGAGGTAGAGAGAGAGGAGAGAGGAGAGGAGAGTGCGGAGAGGAGGGAGAGCGAGAGAGAGAGGAGAGACGAGGGAGAGAGGAGGAGAGAGAGAGAGAGAGAGAGAGAGAGGAGAGGAGGAGAGAGAGAAGTTGAGAAGTTGCCCTAAATGTGCTACACACGAGAGGAAGTAGTAAGTCTGCAACTGGGCACTGTACACTCTATACGATAAACTGTGTACATACACGAGTTACCCTGCTCTAGATTGCTCACCGAGACAGTCAAGGATGCGTAACTGTGAGATTAGTCGACTGGACCAGACGATTCTTACGGTATCGATTTACTAACCACACGGAAAAATTAGCGCTGTAAATTTAGTGAAAGGTAATGGTGGCTTTCATTTTAAATCAAAATGTGCATAATCTCAGTACACGCTGTAAGTAGTAGTTAACCTCCGGTTGGCGTACAAGTTGTTATTGAGCTCTATCTGACCTCACGACAACGACCACATCTGATATGATCTGAAATGATCTTACCCATTAAAGCAAACTTTCCTCAAGAAATACGTAACTTTAAAAGGTAGAATAGGGGCCTAACAATATGCACCATTATTTATTGCCATGAAACATTGAAAATAGTTTTTTTTGTCAGCAGTTTTTTAATTGGCATCTCAAAAGAAATATTGCTGTTAAATTACGAGATATTTCACAGTAGAGCGTCCTAGCTTGGAGAGAGAGAGAGAGAGAGATGACGTCAGTACGGAGAGAGATGACGTCAGTACGGAGAGAAAGAGAGAGAGAGAGATGACGTTAGTACGGAGAGAGATGGAGAGAGAGGTGGAGAGAGATATGGTGTCAGCACAGAGAGAGATGGTTGTCAGTACGGAAAGAGATGGAGAGAGAGGTGCGGAGAGAGATATGGCGTCAGCACAGAGAGATAGAATGACGTCGTACGGAGAGATATGACGTTAGTACGGAGAGAGAGAGAGATGACGTCAGTACGGAGAGAGAGAGAGAGAGAGAGAGAGAGAGAGAGCGAGAGAGAGAGAGTGGGGATCGTACGATAAAAATAAGCAGAGACCACGGCGGGGCGGTGAATAAGGAAATGTCAGTAATTCTTCGCTGATGAAAAATATTTTTTATATGCGCCTAAATTTAAATGAAATGCGGTGTGAGCACTTTAATATCTTTATATATGATGATCGGTGCCTTAATGATGAATTTATGCATAATTAGGGCGTACCTTGGATAGGTAACAAGAAAATTTGACGCTCAGAAAAGTCTGATGGAAGAGCCGAACAACCGCCAACTATTAGTGGGAGTTAGCCGCAGTAACAGGACTACTAGGCTCCGAATTATGAGCCATACCAGAGATGCAAGAATTGACACTGGTAGTCAAATCGTAGCCATATCCGCGAGGAGCGGGTACGCTAACCGGGTAAAACCTGCGTACCAAAGTAATTCGAACCTAAATAAGCGAGTTTCTTCAGTAATCTTCCCCTTTCTCTATGGCAAGACTGGCTGCTTCCTCGATAAAATCGCCGCCTTGGTAGCACCAGGAAGTAAATGTTACACTGTTTCACTCCATTTCATATTATACGACGATACTTTGTCACCCATCCCCCAAAAAGGAAAGCAAATTACTGATTTAACATAGAAATTAGTAGAGTGATTTTAATAAAATAAAATTTCGAATATCAGAAATAATTCAGAAATCAATATAAATCTTTTACAATATTAATAGTAATAAAAAGGAAATAAAACAGGTAAAAGTTTGTCAATCAATATTTACTTTATATAAGATATATAATTGATTTTCAAATCCCGTATTTGTTATTTTAAACTCTCGTAATTAAAAAAAAATTCTACAAATTATTATTTAAAATCTTAACAACATTATCAAAGATATTTTGTTGCGCTAATAAATGCTGTTAAATTTAGTATAAGCTTGGATAGACCTTGACAAACTGGGAGTTTAAAACAAATAAAAATGATTAAGTTTTTCATTCTGTTATTTAAAAGAACTCGCCCACTTGTCTCTGTGTATACAAGCAGGCAACAAATCTAAAAAGGAAGCTGCTTTATATATGAGTAGTTGTACCAAATAAGGATCGAGGTTCTTACACCTTATCTTGCGCTGTCTAGGAATTTAGGAAGTTTTTGAGGGACTTGGACGTTTAACTACACAAGACAGAACAAAAAAAACACTAAACTGTATTAGAAAGTGATTCGAATGAAGTTTACAGTCGTATCTAAAAAAATTAGAATATCATGGAAGAGTTCATTTTTTCCCGTAATTTGATTCAAACAGTGAATCTTTCATATATTCTAGATTCATTACACATAAAGTGAAATATTTCAAGCCTTTTTTTGTTTTCATTTTGATGATTGCAACTTACAGCTCATGAAAATCAAAAATCCACAATCTCAAAATATTATAATATTCCATAAGATCAATAAAAAAAGGATTTATAATATAGAAATGTCGAACTTCTGAAAAATATGTTCATTTGTGCACTCAATAATTGGTCGGGGCTCCTTTTGCATGAATCACTGCATCATTGTGGCGTGGCATTGAGGCGATCAGCCTGTGGCACTGCTGAGGTGTTATGGAAGACCAGGTTGCTTTGATAGCGGCCTTCAGCTGGTCTGTATTGTTGGGTCTGGTGTCTCTCATCTTCCTCTTGACAATACCCCATAGATTGTCTATGGGGTTCAGGTCAGGCGAGTTGGCTGGCCAATCAAACACAGTAATAGCATGGTCAGCAAACCAATTACTAGTAGTTTTGGCACTGTGGGCAGGTGCCAAGTCCTGCTGGAAAAGGAAATCAGGGTTTCCATAAATCTTGTCAGCAGACGGAAGCATTAAGTGCTCTAAAATCTCCTGGTAGACGGCTGCATTGACTTTGGACTTGATAAAATACAGTGGACAAACACCAGCAGATGACATGGCACCCCAAATCATCACTGACTGTGGAAACTTCACACTGGACTTCAGGCAACTTGGATTCTGTGCCTCTCCACTCTTCCTCCAGACTGTGGGACCTTGATTTCCAAATGAAATACAAAATTTACTTTCTTTTGACAAGAGGACTTTGGACCACTGAGCATCGGTCCAGTTATTTTTGTCCTTAGCCCAGGTAAGACGCTTCTGACGTTATCTCTGGTTCAGGAGTGGCTTGACACTAGGAATGTGACACTTGTAGCCCATTTCCCGGACACGTCTGTGCGTGGTGGCTCTTGATGCACTGACTCCAGTCTCAGTCCACTTCCCCTTGTGAAGCTCCCCCAAGTTCTTAAATCGGCTTTGCTTGACAATCCTCTCAAGGCTGCGGTCATCCCTCTTGCTTGTGCACTTTTTCCCTTCGTCAACTTTCCATGAATATTCTTTGATACAGTACTCTGCAAACAGTCAGCCCTTTCAGCAATGACCTTCTGTCTCTTCTGGACAACTGTCAAGTCAGCAGTCTTCCCCATGATTGTGGTTTTGTACTGAACCAGACTGAGAGAGTCATGGTATTTATACTGCATAAATAGTGATTTAGTCAAACTTGAAATGGAATATTCTAATATTTCGTGATACGTTTTGTTTTTTTGAGTTGTAGGCCGTAATTATCAAAATTAAAATTAAAAAATGCTTGAAGCATTTTAGTTTACATGTAATGAGTCTAGAATATATACAATTTTCACTTTCTGAAATAACTAACAAAAAATATTGAACTCTTCCACGATATTCTAATTTTTTGAGATGCACCTGTATATTCATCTATTCTTTCTTGAAACCAAAATGGTCACGAGGTCTAAAATTGCATTCTGAAGATTCGCTGAACGGAGGTCAGTTACTGTAGGGAAACTACAGCTTAAGGGACATTAATGCAAGAATCCATCATCAGACAATTCTACTGGAAGTTGGATGAATAAATTTAAAGAACAGGCTTAGTAAGCATAGAAAACAATTAGGTAGGCAAGGCACCAGTCAAGAGGAGTCCATTGCAGATGTGAAAAAAATCATTTTCAAGAAGTTCGCATTTTATTATTTCGTCATTCATGTGTCTTGAAATTTACTTTCACTTTCGCTTAGCCATCCATCAACCAAGATATTTAAAGTCTTTAAGTTATCTCCTACAGGTGCTCGTGTTTATTGTAAAACAATTCTCTAGTCATTGAGATTCAATTTTTCTGAGAAAGTAAATTGTTTGTTTTTGTTTAAAATATTTGTTCTGATTTTCAGTGATTTTATTGTCTAACTTTCGATAACAGATTGAATTTTGAACTCGAATTTTACTGCTCTGTGGCAGCTGTATAATTATATTCTCTATGAAAAGAAAAAGATCTTTCTTTAATAATAAAGAGCTTTGCTTGTACAAATGCAAACGAGGTATTTAGCATTTCAAAGTTCTGGTTTATCTTCGGAATACGAAGTACGTAGATTTACACAAATTCACACGTATGAACACTAACGAGCATCCTCCAGCGCACCGCTGATGGTAGTTATTTGTGTACTTTTCCCTCGAAACCATTCGTCTTCCAAGATCGCAGGTTAATTTCACACTACAAACGGCGTGATGGTCAATCGTGGCAAATCACGATCAAGCGTTTGAGTCGATCATTGGGCGACTCCGATTTATCAGAGCACTGCTGCTCTGTGGCAGGTTTCTTACCCAAATTCGGAAGGATCAACGCAATCCATTTGGAATTATCCGCTTCAAGCTGACCTGTCCATCAAGTGGACCTTAATGGCTAGCAACCAACAGACCATTAACAAAAGGTTTGTTAGTTTTGCGCAAAGATAACCGACGACGAGTAGATCGATGGATGTGAATGATTCGCCAACAGCAGTTAATCTGAATTCTACAAAGAAACAGGCGAGAATTTTTTCCTTGGTGAAAAATAAAAAAAAAAAAAACGATCAATCGTAGGCTGATGATTGGTCACCGAACCGTTCCGGCATTGAAATCAGCCAGACTCCAAGATGTGATGGTTCTTCATCGAAGAATTGGCGTCATAACGATTTACTAGTTCCAATTTGATGTTGAAAGCACTTGTAATATTCAGCCAAACAAAGCTGAAAATTCCTATAAAGCTACTGAGTCTAGCATTAAAAGCCGCGTAAACGATTGCTTCGGTTGTCTTGTCAGTTGAAGTAGTTAAACCAGTATCAGATCTATCTTCTGACCGTGTGATGATTCAGAGACAAAGAAGATCGAGGATGATCTAAACAGACATCCACACCAACAATATCGCTTACCCATGCGAACATAAACATTCTCTAATTTGTCTCTCGCACCTTAGATTTCTAGAAACAGACGCGCGCTACCCACCCTGCACCACTCATACGACGTTGATTGCTGATATTGTCCCAACACAGGAAAGATAAACAATCCGCTCTCTTTCGCAGAAGACGACCGATTCAGTATTAACTGGACGGTGGAAAATAGAAAAGTAAATAAATGCGTCGTTTATTTCAATATTAACAGTTTATATTTTTTAAACAAGTATATCTGTAAGAATTTATTCTCCCTTTTGAAAAAAAAAAACCATGTTTTTCTTAATACATTATTTGTTTATGATTTTCCTACAGCGATTTCTGTTGGTTGACCGAACTTTAAAAAAAAAAGGAGGAATTATCGATTCAAATTTAACCACATCCCGACGAAAGGCAATGTTTATTATTTACTATACAAACTTTAAAAAAACTTTCTTAATTCCAAACACTATCAAAACCAAGTTAAAAAGATAAATATATACTGGCAGCCCACAATTATGGAATGGCCAATAAAACGTCTCACAGTTCGCAGTCTTGATAATCCGGACTCCTGTTATCACACTAATGTTAGTTAATAGCGGGCGAAATCCAATAAATAACAGGCGCTATAGTGTGGCGCCTTTTGTAGCAAAATAACCCTCCACCCAGTCTGGTACTGATCAGGAAAATTGTTTATCACGGTCTGATCCAAGCCACCACGAATCATTGCGAGATCTTTCTTTATTTCTACGGAAATGGCAGAACGTCAACTGGTTTCTCTTATCCGATCATCCAAATGCTCCTATAGGCTAGAATTGTTCATGCAGCGCCATCCTCCTGAAGAACGCGCATATCGGATCTAAGCATGCCTTTGTTGGCATAGTAGTAGATGCCGTTCGAATGGCGATGCACCAAAATTAATATGGAACGATCTTCGACAAACTCAATTCTGCCTTTCTACCATTCCGGATCGCAGACCGTACCCTGACAGTCGGGGGTCTTATACCTGACACCGGGCTAAATACTGTAGTCGCAGGTCTTCGTTGTTTATGCTCTGGCTGTCAGATAAAGTATCGCCTGGGTGGCGAGTTAGCGTAGAGGAAGCTCACCGGGCTTTCCATTAGGTTCCTGTTATAAATCAATTACAGGTGGTTTAATAGCCTACTGTGGCTTCTCGCGCTTTTCTCTAGTTCTTTAATGTCCGAAGAAACAAGAGGCTAACGAATGTAAGGGTCAACATCGTCAGAACGTACATTGTAGAGGACCGAACAACAGGCTGCCTACTCCTGACTGAGTGAGCGGATCATTAATCTCCACTACTGTGTCTCCGAACATCTCAGATTTCGCACGAAAGCTATTTTCTCATATCGGCCATGGTGCGAGTTATAATTGCTGATGTCGGGGTTCGGGTTTGCAGTCTCGTGGGTCAGTCAGCGCCAAAGACTTGATAGCAACAGTGCCATCGTAGGCTGCTGTAAACCATTATTTTCGCAGTCAGCCAGAGTCTGACGACCCTAGCGTCATCCGGGCGGCGTCCAGCACTCGGTTCTCTTTCCATTTGTAAAGAGATGAGACGCAAACTTGACATCCCAACAGGACAACGGGAATTAGCCCCCAGCATGGCTGACACAAGCTTCTTTCAGTCAGAACAACGTAGATATAATTGAATGGCCACCCATATCTCTTGTTCTCAAGTGCCACGGATGAGCTACAGCCTCTTCTTTTCCAGTGTAACGGCGTTCCACGGTCGTGTACGCATCTTGCTAAAGCACTGCAACGAGACTGGAAGAACATCCTTCTTATACTGTACGATGAGCAAACTACGTACTTACCTGCACACACACACACACACACACACACCAGCATACATACACATCAATATAAATACGCATCTACACATATACGCACATACTTACACCAGCATACATACACATCAATATACATACGCACCTACACATATACGCACATACTTACACCAGCATACATACATAACACACACACATACATACATAACACACACACATACACATCAATATACATACGCATCTACACACATACGCACATACTTACACCAGCATAATACACATCAATATACATACGCACCTACACATATACGCACATACATACACCAGCATACATACCTTGACACACATACATACACACACAGACATTAACACACGTACACACCAAAACATACATACACAAATCGAATTAAACATCAAGATCCTCGAGAAATGTTATTGACGATTATAATGTATTTTTAATACTTTGAAAGTTTTAAAATGATTTTTGCATATGTTAGATAGCATGTGGTTTTATTTAATTTAACAGGCTTACACTCGGCAATAAAGAGGTGCACCAGACACCCAGGTGGTGACAACCTTCTCTGTTACCTCGTTTAAGCTTCTCTTAAGTAGTAGTTTTTTTCGTCTGTCGGAAGAAATGGCCGACAAGTCGCTTGCAAACCTCTGTACGTCGCTCAAGGTTCAGATATAGGCAAGTTAAAGTTTTGTCTATAAGTTATCGAATCTCCCGCTAAACTAATCTAGAAAACTGTTGTCATTCGGCGCTGGGCGGGAGCTCCTAGACCATTTCCGGTTACGGGAAGCGGTCAGTATTATGCCCCATATAAATTATCAAATCTAATTCAGCAAGACAATTTTTTTTCAAAAATACATTCATGAACAAATATGTTTTTGTTTTTTTTTTTTCCTAATTAAAAAAAAAAAAAAGTGAACTCGGGTCACGAATTCAAATCTTTTGTAAAATTTAAACGTTGCCGTAAATATAAATGCAGCATCCGGCACAAGCGCATGTCGTCTGCTGACCGACGCGCGTGCTATCAGAATGCTCTCGATCAGTTGCTGCGGGTCTGTCCCGCTCGTGCGGCATACCACCGTCGGTCGCCATCTCGTTGACAGCTGCGCGAGCGCCTGGACTTTCCCGCGCGACCTCTGGCGGCGGCTGGTTAGATACGCCCCGACAATAGGCAGATCTCTGGCGATTCTTCGAGGAACCCCACCCCCAGCTTTGTTTGTATTTTTCAGTAAATATTTCCCCATCGGACAATAATGACTTTTTTATGCAGAAACAGTGAGTTCATTATATTCGTTTTCTTTCTTTCCGGTTTTTGTTCAATTATCGGCGCCGTTTTCTTTTGTCGCACCGTGTAGAAAATATTTAACAGATCCCTGAGATCGTGTTTAAACGAGCATCGCCTTTTCCGGAATATTTGGCGCATGATTTCATATTCCTGGTCCTTCCTTCTTACCTCTCCTGCGTACACGAATATATATATTTTTTAATGTTGTTGTCCCCCCTCCCTTTACAAGCAGTAGGAGACAGAAGCATGGAATTATTGAACAGGGAGTCGGCAATGACGACAGAGCGATCACGAAGAAGCGGTAGCACACTGACAACTGGAGGAACGGGGAAATAGACGGGCAGTCGGACCGACGGGAGTATAAGGGACACGAACGAGGCGCCTGTCGCGAGACCAGCAAGGTAAGGGCCCGAGTTACTTCTTGTCTTGGATGTTGTGGGAAGTAGAGATGGAGAGAAACAGGATGAATTGTGAGCGGTGTTAATACGAGCGAAGAGACTGGCGCTGATGCTGGTCTTCGCAAATCTGTCAGCTGAATCGTTGGAGAATTGATGGCACTCCGTGTCAGCTCACGGTCGGTCACCTGTTCGGCGGCTGGGCGCAGGGAAACGGCCGTCGCTCTTATCAGTTTCTTTCTTTTTTTAAAAAAAAAAAAACACATCTCGGAATTTACACTTTATGTTAAAATATACGAATACCCACGGAACTGTAATTTGTTTCCCCGTCTATCTAGGCATATAATTATGGCTGTATTTTCGCAACACGAACAACCTACCTTAATTAGTGTAGGTAGCGGCTAGGGAGGTTTTTTTTTTGTGTGTGATAAAGATTCTCCGCTTTCTTCTCAACTTGAATTCTCCCTCCGTCGGGTCTGGCCGCCTGACGTCCCGCTCTGCCCAGATCTGCTCTAGAATCTTAAAAAAAAAAACAAATAAATAAAATCCGGAGACGATGATGTTAATAACAATGAGAAAAAACACTGATAAATTTTAATGTTTTCGAGAGTCGTGTTCCTCAGATTCTTCTCCATAAAAAGTACAAGGCTTTCAACAGTCGCATCTTCCGACGTCTCCGCTATTCTAAGAGCTGACGGTACCCCCCCTCTCTCTCTCTCTCTCTCTCTCTCTCTCTCTCTCTCTCTCTCTCGGCACAAGCAGAACAAATCTGAGACTAACGGAACCAGACCACACTTGAAATTTAAAAAAAAAAGAAGACCACCTCGAAAGCTATCTCGTTTTTATTTCTTGGTTTCAGATTAGGTTTAGCTTTATTGAAATTAGCGGGGCAGTCAGTCTTCTGTTGTTGTTTTTTTTTTTTTTTTTTGTATATCGTTTCTTTTCAGCCAAAAGACAGCAGGATTTCTGTTTTTATCTGCCACCTGACGCTCAAAAAAACCATCAAAACCTGAGATCGGCGGAGTTTCTCTTCCAGGCGACTAAATCCACGTTTCTATGAATTCCCGACAATCGGTTGGCGAGGAGGAAGAGAGCCTCGGCCCCCTAATTTGTGCTCTTTTTGTTCGGTACAATCTGCTGAATACATATCTTTAATTCTGAATCTGTTTTCCATTGTTTGCCTCCCCCCCTGAACTCTCTCCTCCTCCCCATCCTCTCGGTACTGTTCAGAACGACTTTAACCCTCTCCGCCGCAGTTAAGTGCGGTTGTGGCTACTGACGAATCGTCACGCAGGTTGGTCACCAGGTAAAACACCCCAACCCCACACAGAATTACGCTGTTACTTAACTTTTTGGAAACCAAAAACGTTTCCAAAATGATTCAAGTTTTATTCACCAAGTGATCAATACAAACTGCTCCTCATCCAACAGTTTTCATCAAGTAACTATCTAAGTTACTGACCTTTATTTTAAGGGTACAAAGGGAGACAAGCGGAATTAAATCAGGAAAAGAGAAGGAATTATAACACAAATATCGATATCTCATTGCGGTCACTGTTATCTCCATGAAACGCATGTACGCCCGACCAGTGAAATCCCGGCTCAGACTATTACCTCCAGTCCCTTTCCATTTTGATTTGTCAGCTGATTTCATGATCCGCTTTCCCTCTCCACATGGGTAGGCGCCATGACGCGTTGAAAGCTAAATCTCGATTGGTCGTTAAAGAGAACATGACTCCAGCCACGTGGCGTCTGAGCGACACGTTCGCGGCTCCTGTCCATGGCGGCGGATCAAGGGTCAGACATCAGAGGCCGTCCCGCACACAGCCTCCTGCGCAAGGTCGAGGTTAAAACCCGCCTCTTCGTGCTCCCAGAGAGATCAGAAGCAAGTTGGTCGGTACTAAAGTTCTGCTTCACCCAGCCGAAAGTGGTGGCACGTGACGATCATTTTCTGGGGTTGACGGACACCTCTCACCTGCAAACTGTCGCCATACACTTAAAAATGTTCCTAACTTTTGGAAACCGGTGTAGTTTAAAAAAATATTTAAATTTTTTCCAAAATGTATATTATTCTCGTTAATTTCTTGTTGCCGATGGTTATATTTAATCCTAAAACAAGCAAACAAACAAAAAAACATTTTCGTGCATTCAGTATCAGGCAGAGGTAAACACAATGGAATCAGCGACAAAAAGGTAACAATTGCACAGAAGAGCAGATGAAACCCTTTGAGTTCAGAATCGCGTCGCCTTTGTCGAGCAACAGTAGCTGTTTGTATTCTTAGTCGGCCGACAAACGGCAGTATAGATATTCTAGACGAGAGCTTTATTTATCAATATCTGCTGTAGCCGTTCAGCGATGCCACATCACGTTCGCTGATCCGGGATAAACAAAGAAATACATTGTTAATAACGACAAGGAAGATGGGGAATACCCCCCCCCCGATGCCTTATAGAAACAGTGAAAGCAGGCAAGAAAACACGGTCGTGTTAGAGTTAAGATGTAGGCAACTGTTGCCTCGTGATTAAATTCACCATAGAGATAAAAGTTATCCGAGGATGAAAATACATATAACTAAATTTAAATGAGATTACTTCAGATAATTTGCTGAAGCGTAAAAAAACAAGCAATTTATTTTGTACCGTCAGTAAATAATTACACAGATTTTGTTTTCATACGCTTACTGATATATGCAACGTAGGTGTCAGTCAGACAGATCGCCCACGACTGCACCCCCTGATTTCTAAACAATGGTTTATTGCGAATTGTTGTCATAACTGCTATCTTTAGCACCTTAGTAATTTGATATCTAAATATTTAACAGCAACGATTTCTTTTTACAAAGCTGGCTAACTGATTACGCGTAGCAAACCCCAAATAAACTGAGAGAATAAATTCACCCCCCCCACCAACACGTTTTTCATAGGATGCCCTGCCAAATTCAGTGCGCATATCTCGTGGCAGCCTCCGCGTGAGGAGAGCTATCAGGTGGTGGCGACATGGCGGTGATGAACGTGCGTGGGCGGAAATATTTTGTGGTCACGTACGCACACAAAGCTTGTCTATGTAATATGCCGCCTGTGTTTCCAAAACTTTTTTTTTACTTAGTCAAAGATTTTAGCAGCGCCCTTTGTAGGTGCCCTGTTTTCGCTGGTTTATTATCCAACCTATGGTTTTCTTTGTAACAATTAAAACATCCTACCTAGATCACACTCGTGAGATGTACAGTCTACAACATGTATGACGACTACGCCAGCTTTTCTCTGGATAAACCATTTAATCGCATCGATTCCCACTGCAGAACTGTCCTCATCGGTTGCTCCTAGTTCCTTTAAGAACTTCAATAGTAACTGCCACAATGCTAATTAAGCTCGTTTACTCTCCAATCATCACTGGTTGAAAAGCATTGACAATGTGCATACACACAGCAGAATCTAAAGTCGATCTTACCATTAGAAGAATCATTTTAAAGCTACTCCGAAACACCACAAGAACCACAATGAATAGAAAACACAACAAAAAATATGCATTTTCTTTAACAGTACTAATTAAAATAGCTATAATAGGTATAAACTAACAATAAACAATGGCGGTGTACAGGTCTCGGGCGTTTAAAGCCACTCTCGAGATTTGTTTAATAAATAGTAATATTGTTCACATGAAGTTGTTTCCGCAAAATGTTTCATTGTAACCTTAATCGGAAAGACACCTTGTAGTTTGGTTTTTGTTGTATACTTTATGAATGGATCCTTGCCTCAGTCATTTGAGCCTCTTCTTGCAGCGGTTTAACACGTGACGCAATTTCTCTGCGGAATTCGCGCTACCATGCCAGAAAGTTTCTTGCAGCACATCTCTGCACCTCGCCGCCCTGCTACTGTACCGCGGTGAGGCCTGCCCGTTAACACTACAGCCAATCACGATGTTCGACTGGTTTTAGATGCGACTGCCGAAAAGCTTCTTAGAGTTTTCCCCTCGCCCCTGTCCGTATCTTTGATGTGAACTGCTGCAATTCTGATTGGTCACCACAAACCTTTGTCAAGCTCCCTAACCATCTTCTGGCCCCGCCTTAAATAATTGCCTCTCCGAGCGTTTGCGCTTGTCACGATGCAGTTTGCAGTTCTTTAATGTAGAAACTCCCCACGCGCGATACCGCCACACATCCATCCATTTGACAACTATATCAATGTCTTTAATTATCTGCCTTTTCCTTTTCCACTGACGGGGCCAATCATATTGTGCCTTGCTTAAAAAAGAGAGAAAGATTCAAAATCACCAACTGTCTTTGGCACTAATGCATATTTTGGTTTGTTCAATTTCAGGAAGTGCACAAATTAATCCTGGTAATGGCCATTATAATTATTCTTATATTTCTAAATACAGTTGTCCCCCCCCGGTATTCGCCGGGGTTACGTTCCTAGAGTACCTGCGAAGAGTGAAAAACCGCGAATATTGGACGTGGTCCATAAAAATGCCTATAAACGTCAAAATATAACGTAAAATATAATAAAAAATATAAGTAAATATATAATAATAATTTAATAAAAAACACAACACTCAGAGAAACACTCGAGATAGCTACACGCGGTAAACTGGGATGATGCAGGGCTGCTGGGCTGCATCTGCCTGAGACAGCGCCTCGCGGGCAGCAGCCAATCAGCAGCGAGGAGAAATGAATAACACTCTCCGATTGGCTACTTTCAAACCTCCAGCCAATAGCGTTTATCTTATATTGATATTTTGCTGAATTTACGTTAGTATTTATATTACAAAATTAGTAAATTATATCGTTATTAATAATTTAGCGTTAAAAAGCGTGCAAAAAAATTTATTGCCACCAAAAAAGCCATAAAAAAATCGCGGAAGATATTTGCGATTCCGCGAATATGCGGGGGTTTCCACGAACAATTATTAGTTGGGTTCTAAGGAAAATTCCGCGAATAACCGGGGCCGCGAATGGCGAACCGCGATTACGCGGGGGGCGCGGACTGTACTCAGCGAGCTTAACAGTTTTCTATGCAGTTTTCCAATATTGTATAGAAACCCAACTGAAAGGAAATTATATATTGTTTAAAGTTTGCTTTTTTTTTCATTTACATTCATTAAAAAGAGAGAAAGAGCCTCGTGTCATCAGCGTTTTTAACGTTAAAAGAAATGTATAAAGCTATTCAGCAGTCTCTTTTTTCTAATGATGCCTATTCTAGATACGGTAAAAACTGGCCGTTACTAAGGCCATGTGGCGGAGGGTTAGGTGTTCGCTCGTCAGAGAGAGAGATACCGGGACTTTCGGCTGTGGCCGTGCGCCGAAAGCAGACGCCATTATCATGTAATTATGTGAATATGAAAAACTATTATTTTATTAATAATTGAAGTTTTGGGCGGGGAACATATGATTAGGTTTTTTTTCCCAGGTCACTACGATTATAGGTGGAGCTGTCGTCGGGCAGTCGATTCCAGGTCGAGCTGACACGGGAAACATCGGGCCACGCGTCGTGTAAAGGATTTAAATGTTCAGGATGTGGGTCAAGTGATGACTCATCATTCCACCTGCTCAATACCGGACCCAGACTACTAAGTGTGTTCGAGGCCAGCGGAGATAGACGTACATTTGAAATTTTGTGTGTGGAACTTCATAAACCACCTGTTTAAATGTTTGGAAGCAAAGGAATATTTACAAAAAATATAGAAGTACAGATTACTTAATTTAGGGTGTATTATAGTAGGAATAAGCAGGCTACTTTTGTGAGCAGTTTAAAATTAAATACTAAATGCTTATTTTAACAAATATTCACCGTTGGCCTTCATAAACAGAATTGCATATATAAGGTATTTGGGTGGTTAATTAATCAAGCAGCTGTTAGATATTAAGAAATGTATCACCGCCGATGCTTCACTTTCTTATTCTGGCCCAGGTTGTCTCCTGATTTCTTGGTGCTTATTGACTGGGGAAAGACACTTAGACCAATAAATAGCACCAGAGGGCGCGGAATACTTTCGAAGAAATTTAAACTCCTTTTACTTCTGCCTATATACGAGTCTATTCACATTAAACCGGGATATAACCCCCCTAGATTTAATTTTTACTGTAGAAACAACACACTGACCGAGGAGCGGAGGCCAAACTATCGCCTTACACACAAATCGGTGTGTACCAAGAATCTCGAACTTTAATCCGTGTGACACATTGCTTTTTTAATTCATCGTTCATCTAGGTTAATTTACACGTATGCAGCTGCTAATAACTGAGATCTGCACAGCTACCCACTCATGGAGCCAGGCAGATCAAAGGCTCATCTTTGACACTGGATTTGCTCGTATGGCGTTTAGCTGTTCTGTGATTTCTATGGCTGTAAGATGCCTGATTGTTCATTTGTTACCTTAATTGATCATCTGTCCTCAATGTTACTCTTTGTTGTCCTGTTTGCTTTTTGTCACAATGCATCCTATTATACATATTTGCTGCAATGTGCCACATTATTGGATTTCTAAAATTTATTTAGTGTCTCCTTTCTGCCAATTTTTCTATATGCGTAGTTTCAAAGCAGATTTGGTTTGTCCCAACCATAATCGATATCACTTCTTGCAGCCAATCCAGTATCTTGAGTAATGAAAGTTTTTAAAGGTCACTCAGTTTTATATTGTCGTCATTTCTCGAAATCAAATGGTGATCACCTCATCCAGTGGTTCCTGCTTTAATAGCAGAGAAGTTATAAAGGCCAAGGATTAGTTTTTAATGAACCCAGAATTCAAGTTAAATTAGGCCGTGTATATTAATGATTTATTTACGTAATTTGTTTATCTTTGTTGTCATAACCGCTACAATTAAATAATAATCTCCAAAATAGTTATTGCAAATATTATATATTAAGAAGCTTTTGAGCAGTAGTGTATACGGAACCAGCACGAGATGCATCGACTACTACCGCGAAATTTGCATAATCAAGTATTTTCTGTTTTTAATGTAAGCAATGGATTCCTGTCAACCTGCAATTCATTCGCTAGCACCGGTCAGGATCAAACGACTGGCGGAGGAATAACATGGTTTATCACCATTTTTATGGATTCTCTCGCCCATTCCAAAAAACCGGAGTGCCAATACAAATTAGTATTTCACAACAGCCAAAGGATATATTGATCACAGGTTTGTAGAGCAGTTCCACGTTGACAGAATCACCCCGTTAAAAATACGCTCTTTTAGATTTGTCCAAACAATAAGATGCTGAATCTTTGCTAGATTTTACACCGGAATATGCGCCTTCCTCTCTGCTGTACCCTAAGATCTTACTCTTTGATCTCGGTTCGGATTTTTATTAGGAAAAGCGTTTAGAGCTGTTTATTTTTTTAATTCTGACCAGTTTCCTTCACCGTTACTATTATTGACCGTACTCTTCGGTGCAATGTCCCGAATCAGATACCAGTTTACCAAGTAAGGCCCCACTGTGTCAAACGTCGAGCTTTTCTGATGGAATGAAACGTTTTTATTCAAAATATCTTCCCGGACTAATTTCTAAAGGAGCAGAGAGCATAACTAAGCTCAGCGAAGCCTCAGAGGCTGTTGGAAACTGATTTTATTATTTTTTACTTTTTTATTATTTGTTTTAGCTTAAACCAGTGAAGAATATGAGAACAATTGCCACCTTTGTCTATTTTAATTTGTCTGGGGAATAGATGACTTTTTCATATCTACTTCTTGTTGTTGGAAATTTAATGCGCTAATTAATTTAAATGAAAAACAATCATTCTGTCTCAGGATTTTAGAAATATTAGTCCTTCAGATTGATCCTTTGAACAATGATAATAATCAATAATTTTTTATTAAAAGCCTTTTTAACGTAATTTCTTGATTGCTTTTTATGCACCCACAGGATACGTTTACGTCACTAGCCACGATATAAATCTAGCTTCGGTAAATAAAAGGGAAGGGTAGATGAAAATCTGCTATGCTTTACGTGTGCATTCAATGCTGGAAGAATTCTGCTAGAAGCTTAATCTACATAAAGATCACAGGTACAGTTGTCCCTTTAAGAAGCTTTAAAAGTTCTAATGCGTTTCTTACGTGAAAATAATAAGTAGATGGATTTTAATACAAATCTGGGCTGTCATTGATGCTGAGTATTTTGAAATAAGCAGCGCTATTTAATTTTTTAAATAAAAGTTCACTGCATCGAAGGATACCACAGGGGCACCACCCCGGTGAAAACTTAAAAAAAAAAATTGAATTCCCTTTTACTTAGTCGATATCTATGTACATTTTCTTGAGGTGAGTCATTCTGAAACATCTCAGAAAAGCGCAGTGGAAGAATTTCAGCAAAAAATCTTTATTTCCAGTCATTGTAGAGTAAGATTTACTGGTAGAGTGAGAATATAATCAATGTTGACCCAACGCATTGGATCAGTCTGCATCAGCTTTATTGACAGTCGACATGAATTTGATTTTGTATAATTTAATAAATCTGGGCACAGGTATGGTTAGATTGCGTATGATTACATTAGACAAACCAGACATCTTGTCAGTCGGTTTTCAATAAGCGTAATTTATTGATAAAAATACTTATATTGTATAACATTTCAAATGTTTGCGTGAACAAAGAACATTGGATCCATTTCTCTGCAGCATATTGCAGTGGATCTCCGCATGTGTGTACTACTAAGTTTAATTTGTATTATTAAAGGAACTGATTGCCATATTCACGTCACTGAAATCTGCTTTATCCCTCTTTCAATTTTGTGTCCAGGTGACCTATGTTCTATCTCGGCTATTTTGATGACTGCAGCGGCTCAGTTCATACCATGTGTGCTTGACTGGGTATAAATGGAAAATGAAAGGCCACCGAAGCGCAAGGACTTTGGTCTGTATCAGGAAGTAAGGTTTTCGGTTATATTGCGTTCTTCGCAGCCGTTAGTGAGAGAAAACAGCTGTCAGAGTTAGTGCGCGTGAGTGATTTTCTCTTGCTGTCCGTTGGAAGTAGAATCTTGGCCTATTCCTGCTTATCTCGCCAGGTCTAACCTGCTGACATGCGCACTCGCCTGTAGCAGATCACGGGCGTGGCATACGACACAGAGAAAATCAGTCACCAATAAAAAAAAGGGAGAAAAAAAGGGGGGATTGTTAAATTAAAGCATTACAGTAGATCAACAGTTGCGTTAACTGTACTGATGATTCTTAACAAAATTATTTCCTTTGATACCTTTTCATCGTTTCTTTGATTTTATTTGCCCCCCCCCTTTTCTGCTGTTCTTTCTCATGTGACTAAGGTCAGATTTTCAATCTTGCAGATTCCTCAGACTATGAAAAATACCTTTACTCACTCTTTAGCGTATGATACAAAACCAAACGACTACGCGCACGTATTATTACGTGACATTTAATCCTATATCCAATTTGACGTACACGTCAAGTTCAAATTATATTTTGATTCTTTGTCTCAGAAAAAGATTAAGGACGCCTTTCCATTCGTTGCGAATTCTTCGGCCTGGCTAAGTTGTGTAGTGCGTTTGTCTCACCAAGAACTTGTCTCCTTCACACGTCTCAGTAAGATGCTTTACTCGGTGGGCTGCGAGTCTTCGATAGTGGGCAGAGGCCTTGATTTTAGGCGAGATGGCGTAAAGCATTCGCGGTGTCCGCCCGCTTCTCGTTATGTTCATTTCAGTTTAAAACCTAAAAGCTCCTCAGAACTCCTAATTAGTTCGAACGCCGCTTGAAGCGCATGAGTTTCGATCTGGTTTGGCCCCAGTTTTAGAAGTTTACGGTATTTTAGATATTTAAACAAGGAAACATCAAAGCTTTCCTTAAATAAGGTCGCCAAGAATAAAGAGCCTCTATCGCGAAACCTTTTCTTTTCATTATTTTTTTTTGTTGTTGTCTTTTTTAAATATTGCCAATAATGTGGCCTACGTCAAAGACCCTTTTTTCTGAAATTTGGTTATTAAATATTTAGTAACTTTCATATAATAATGACTACTTATTTCTTCTACTGTATGAATAACTTTACGTGTCTTAATGTTCAGTTCCATTTCCTACTTAATTTACCTGTTGCACATCAAGTCTAATTGACACCCATACACAAGCAGTTGAATGTATTTTCCGCCAACGAGTTGTGAAAGTCATAGGAATGTAACAATGAACAGATTCTGTTGCCGCACTTTGGTTACTAAAAAAGAAACAGCCTCTTCCCTCTTTGTTATAAATATACACATGATTCATCAGCAATTCCAAGCCTCTATGCAGACGAATGCAAGTTTGCGTCAAGTCGAATTTACGCTCTCGTTTAAAGAGAGACTCCTTGAAAAGAAATCGGAGGATAGAAATAACGAAATGAAATTCACACTGATTACTTTTAACTGAAGTAACAGTAATGATGAAATATTAAACTTGGAAGGAAAAAAATATATTCAAGCACTAATGGGAGTGCGAAGCATTTTAGTGTTTTGACATTCAATAGCAATTTAGAATATCTAATGGCTGACGGATGTGTAAATTAAAATATAAGAGATCATTAATCAGCTGCTAACAACCAGCACCAGATAATCCGAGATTTTGGTGGCTTTTACATCTGCCACTGTTGAATTTAAAGTGTCATGACAATCTTGTCAAATCTACATAAAAAATGTAATGATTCAGAATGAATTGTTTCCGGTTAAAAATAATTTTTAAATTATGTAAGCTTACAATAAAAAACAACTAATTACTTTAGAAATTGCACTAAAAATGTTAACATTAAAATTTTGTTTTGAGAAAGTATGATAAAAAAGTACAGTGGTGACCATAATAAATAAATTATTTCAAACTTGAAATTAACGAAATATAGGTCAGCTGATTAAAAGAACAGGAGAGATTCTTCTGAGAGACATCAGCTGAACTTGGTGTTCTAAAGAAGAAAAAAAATATGATTGACATCCTAATGGACCGGTTATTTCTATCTGTACTAAAACAGTGCAAAAGAATAGCATCAGTGAAGTAATAAACTTACCTCTTAATGTATTAACGATGTAATAATGAACTCTCATGTCAACATCCTGCTCGATGAATTATGAGATATCAGAAGCTTTCACCAATCGTCTTAAGTAGTAAAAGTATTTTGTACTCAAGAATTTGGGATTTTTTGTTGTTTTATTTCCTGAAATTTTGTTTCCATACAATTTGAAAATAAAAATTCTAATGTGTAAAATTATTATCCTTTATTCTGGAAAAACATTTTTATTTAATCGACATATTTTGTCATTTCAATATCAAAAGCCAAATAATCACATTTTTTAAAAGATGCACTTTATTAAGCGCCATCTAGTATCCGCGATAAAAAATCGCTGTTGACGGAGTTTTGTCGCCGTAGAATGTAGAAGAATTATTACATTGCAAAAAAAAATCACCACATTTAGTTTGGTTTCAACACTGAAATTAATAAACATTTTCTTTTTTTTTTGTTGCTACGACGCCGATGTATATAAGGGAAACAACTCTGGTGGGAAAGAGTAGTGCCGCTTTTGTCCGCTAGGGAATGTTGCCATTCCTGCTCAATGGGGAATTCGGAATTTCTGACTTTTCAACTTTGGCAGGGAAATCTTTACTAGAACTCTTCATGTTTTAAATAAGAGAAGAAACTGGAGTACTCAGGGAATCCACGCTGCCAGGTGGTGAGGTAGAAGCCAAACCAGAAAGGTACATCAAGACGAATTGGTCTCAACCTTAGTAATCACTGATTACCAAAGATAAATCAGAATTACGATAATTAAATATTTCCCTATTGGAACTTTAAAGACGGCCATCTTGTGTTTTCTATATCTTTTGACGAAAAAAGTAAACGAGATGGTAACGTCAGACTCCATATACTAACTTAATGCATCAAACCATTTTGCACAACTAGGATGCACAATCCATCTTTATACGGCATTATCAACGTGCGTGATCTTTGAAATGTTGAATATATTGAAGTTGCTTTGAAATTGATAATAAATATACTATATTACATAACATTTTAACGCCAGTTTTGGAAATAATTATAGAAATAGGAAGTACTTGGTATAAGATGAAAATGATACGTAATAGCATTAATATGTGTAAAAATGGAATTCTCTGTAGTAAAGTGATATGTTATTATGGTACCCTGATTGGTTTTCATGCTAGCAATAAGAAATTGTCACACTTTAAGGACTATAAAAGTGCAGGCAGTGATATTATGGTATGGTGAACACTGTGGCTTCCGAGAATGAAATCTGATAACATTGGTCTTTTGTGTGCGTGCGTGTGTGCTTTTTAAAATATAGCGGTTCACGAAACTACAGTTAACGTCAACAATTATTGCGCTGACATTTTCAGCTTTGTTATTTCCGTTACCGCCATTGCCTTTGTCGTCGTATCCATTAACATCATTAATGCCAAGCTAAGCCTCTACGGCTGCGGAGACCCCGTTGTCGTGTGTGTTCATTGCTCATGGTTTCCATCGGAATGTCATAGCTGTTGATAGATTAAATATCGTGGCTATAATTTTCCATCCTTACCAGAGGACATTGTTCGTTACTTATGGTCATAGCCATTGTTTCTCCCGCACGAAGCTCTTAGAACGCACTGCCGCATTCACAACAAACGCTTGGTTTACTGGGATGTTCCAGAAAATCTATATCGCGACGTACGCAAGAAAGGATTTCAACAATATCAATTATTTTAAATTGTTATAAGCATTTATGAATTGCTGTGCTCCTGCAGCAATACTTCACGGCGTTTTTAGGCACGAACGACACCCGTTCATGCTTTCCACACGGATACTTATAATTATTAACCAGCACTGGTTTCCGATGTTACACTCTCAATGTTGTAAGTTAGTTTCCATACTTAAAAAAAGAAAAGTATTAGCATAATTTTAAACAAATTGTCTCTGTGTGTGTGTGTGTGTGTGAATAATTTGTGATACTGATATTTTATTTTTAAGTTATAATTAACTTCAGATAAAAATTCTTGGAAGACAGTTTTATCCGATTTTTTTTCCTTTTATGAAATGTATTCTACAAAATATCGATAAAAAGTCAAGTTATAGATCTTAATTTTTACCAAATTTACATATCTAAATTAAATTAAATTTTTTTTAAAAAAAAGTAGCCTTTTCCGTAAAATGTTTTTGTTTTTTTTTTTAAAAAAGGAATAAATGACAATAAGCAAACAACTGAAATAACTGAAGCTTCAGGAAGTGAACAAAACTCCGTGCGCAATGGACTGAGGCGTTCTGAGATTGCACTTCTAAGAAGACTGATTAAAATGTGGATAAATCATTTGCGAGCGCCTATTCGACAGCATTATTAGCAGGAAAGACTTACTGTACAGAGAAGGACCGTTATTTTAAATATAAAATTCTGTTTTCATTACAGAACTATGCATTATTTATTAGAGAACTGGTTTGGAACAGCGGGGGCTGCTTACTTTTCAGCTGTGCTTGTTCCAGGAAAAACGGACGATGCTGATCGGAAATTCCAAATGATTTTGTGGATAGTAGTAAAATTTCATACAAATTAGTCGATACACAAGATTTTTTAAAAAATATCATGTACGGCACTGACTAGTGAATCTAACCAGTTCATTAATTCGCAATATATATGTTTTTATCTTAGACATAAAACCTTCAATTAGAAGCATAACAATCATCCACCAATTAAAGTTATTTCCCTATTCATATGATAAAATTTATTTGTAAAACTAACACCAAATACGTGGAAAATTGCGGTTTGAAAATGAATAGGCGTTATTTACAATAATTAAAAAAAAAAAATTGTATCGACCAGGATATTCTGGAATCCTCCAATATATTATCGACGATTCCCGCACTTTCTGTTATGTTCTGGAATATTTTTAACGCTTCCTTTCAATTTTGAGATTCCTTTCTAACCTTCCCAATGTATAGAAACAGCCATCCATGAATTGAATTAGCATCGTCAGTCGATGTTGGAATAACTTTTCAGTCGATTATATTAATTTTGAATTGAGATAATGCGCGTGGAAAGTGTAAGTAATAGTGATAACAGCAGATTGATACACGTGTCGAAATGGGCCTGATGTGTTCAGAACATTTTTGAAAAACATAGTCTTCCAGTAAGAACTATTGTCAGGATTATTGGAATAATTAAGAATATTTGACACTTTTTTTTCCCTAAAAAAAAAACCCCCCAGAAGAGGCGGATAAATAAAACAAGCAGAATCGGTCACTAGTAGAAGAACAGGTTTTGGAAATACTTGGAGCGAAGAATATGCTTGTATCGAGTCGTGCATAAGCTAGAGAATTAATTGGAAGAAAATGTTTGGTAAGAATAGGCTTCAAGTCACACATGCCAGCTAAAAACCCAAGGATTTTATGCAATGTAAAGAAAAAAGGCTTCAATTTTTATATGGAATACCAAAAGTAAAACAAGTATATTATTGGAATAGCCATATTTAGAGATTCAAACTTACTAATATTTTCAGCAATCATGGTGTTTTGAGACTCAGAAAAATATCGGGCGAAACATTTAAATCAGTCCGGGTCTTCTAGGCTACTAATGATAAAACAAATTTGGTATTCAGTCGAAAGGAACATCAATGAATTAAAATTGGTATTTAAATCTTTATAAAAAGCAGATTTTACAGCATCTAAGAAACTCCATCCTGGTGGTAACATTTTAGCTTTTTTACAACACAAATTACCATGTAACGCAACAAAATGTTCTCTTCAAAAAATATAATGAAGGAAGGTTGACCTGGAAATTCTAGAGAACACACAGGCAGTAGTGGGCCAGTACGCTGCAGAATCATTTAAGAAATAGAGATGGATAGCAAAGTCATTAAGGAAGCTAAGGAAAATATTTCGTTTTACAGGACATAAGTTTAAAACAATGCCAGCCAGACTGAAAGCAGTCATTAAAAATAAAAGAAACTGGCAAAAATATCAACAAAGACAAGACTTTGAAGTTTTAACTCATTTTAGTTGTTCTAACTATAGATTTGTTTTTTATAATTCTTTAACGTTTGTTAATAATTACTTGATAAAATCAGAACAATTTTTTTTTACATGGCTTTAAGTTTCTATTTTAAAAATACAAAATATTGAACACTTCTGTAACTTTTGTGTTTTTTTTGCAAACTTAATATTCACAATTTAAAAAAAAATCTAAATTCAAGAGTAAATAGGTTATCTCATATTTTCCTAGTTTTCATAACTCAACTGTCTCCAACTCGAAAAGCGTATTTGCAAAATCTATTAATTCGTGAACACAGACGTGAGATAATTCAAACTTAAAACCTATCATATTCTAATGCCGTAAGTTGAAATTAAAATTATCTTCTTTTTTTTTAGGAAAAGTGACTTTCTGGAGAATAAATTAAGGTTCACTATATCGTCACCGATATCACGCCCCCCTAACTTTTAAACGAATTTTAAGAGGGGGAAAAATGAATTAATAACCCGACAAAAGTTTTATTAAAAATTAACTTATCTTAAAATTTAATTCAGTTTTTGTAAAACATATTTTATGTCACATCTGTACAACTATCATGGGTACATTGTCCAAAACATAATTCACTTCCCTCTCATTAAGCACACTGTGAAATCCGTGTACTATGTCTGTATTACAGATAAATATTTACCGTAAAATTACAGCTCTATTTAAACTTGTCTGTAGTACCGTAAATAACTTACTTTTATTTCTTCTAAAACCTTTCTATATCTATCTGCTCTGTAATTCACTCATTCCCATGGGCGAACAAGGTCCTGACTTTCGGGGGGTCTAAGCATATCTCGAAGCTATGAGCCAGGAGTGAGGGGCGTCACCTTTAGAGACCAAGCGAGTAGTTAGTCAGGTATGGTTGGAGGCTCTTGACTGGTGGTCAAGGTACGAACCAATCAAGATTTACCCGCGGAACCGCCATCGCATGTACCTAGAAAATCCTACAAGGAATATATATTTTTTAAAAGTGTAGGAGGACACCACGTACTTGTCCGGAAATACCCCTTATTATTTAACCACTGCTTGTGTTCCTCTTTTCTCATCTTTAAGCCTGCAATGTTCACGCGTGGGATTATATTCAGCAATGCTTGAAAGAGAAGAAATGGCGGTGAGAACTCTTTTTTGTTGTTGCAGGTTTATAAAAACTTAAAAAGAAGATGCTACTCTTTTTTAGGTAGTACATACAACTGTATTTCAATTTGTTCATAGTTTTATTAATTCGTCTTTAAATACAAGAACTTTGTTTTGGTTTATGTAAAGTCTTTCCTTACCCTGCTACATTCTCAGCATCTGCTAATTAATTAATACGAGAATTATAAATAACCACTTATTTTTCACCTCAGTTTACCATTAGAATCCTGAAGCTTCGTTCTTCATATTCTCCAGAACTTGTTTGAAATCTTTTAAGCAATTTATTATTATTATTATTATTATTATTATTATTATTATATTATTATTATTATATTATTATTATTATTATTATTATTATTATATTATTATTATTATTATTATTATTTTATTATTATTATTATTATTATTATTATTATTATTATTATTATTATTATTATTATTATTATTATTTTATTATTATTATTATTAATTTTTTTAAAAATTTTTTTTTAACTTAAGATGATGTCTTAGTGACGGAAGCCGAAACTTCGCTCATTTCCGTTGCTTCCAATTACGAGCCCCGACGCTGGATCACAGAGTCTCTAGCAAAGCTCTGGTTTTTCAGAGTTTTCCCAACCGATCCTCTATTCCAGGTGTTTCTGACTAGATGAGCTTCTTTACTCCGCTTTGTTTTGTTCGCATACCAGAATCTCGAGTTGTTTTTCTTTTTTAAAGAGATTCCCTGGTAATGTAGTGCGATATACAATTTCCTGCCTTGGACCGTACTACGGTGGCCGGAATTGTCTGCTCGAGGCACTGTTCTCCCTCGACACCGTTTTCCGGCACTGCTGTGACACGCTTTGTGAGCTGCAAAAATTTAAGGAAATGACGGTAACAAACGAGAAGAACGTAAAGTCTCTCGAGAATCACACGCCTTCACTAGTCACCAGAACGAAGGCGACTATAATCCAGTTGCCTGAGTTGTTCGAGTGTGTACAGTGGTGGCCAAAATTGTATAACCTTGTTTTATTGACTGTTCATTGTGTGCGTCGCAGTATAAACCATTTTTTAGCATAATAAAGTTAATTAAAAACTGTTCTGACAGTCGTAGGGCGTATATACTACAGACACCCTTATGGAATAATTAAAACAGCGAACTATAATAAATTCACTTTGCCAATATTATTTTGACTAAAAATATTATGCTAACAGATAAATGAGAAACAAAAACAGAAGCGTGAACACTGCATTAGTCATGGTTTCTGGAAATGCAACATTGTAGTCGCCAACCGCACGTATTCGCCCTCTAGCGACGTTCTAAGACGCGAGACTTCCAAGATGGCAGGATCCCGCCACAGTAAAACATGTCTGCACATCCACATGTTGTTCAGCATGCTGTATAGACGTATAGGTATGTATGACATTTCGCTTGCATCTATTCTTCATGTAGCAATAAATAATTTAACAAGCTCTTTTATTAGAATCTGGCATAGAATTTCAACAGTTAACGATGAATTACATCGAAGATGACGCAACCGCATTGAATTGCGTCATATTTTCCCAGGCTGCAAAGTTGGTCGCCTTATAAGGAGCACGACCAGCACCCGCGAACTTCATTTATAATAGTCTTCTTGAGCTATCTTCGAGAAAATGTTTTGATGCACCTTGCCTGAAGAATCTAAGTTACAATTAAATATTGTTGTCCACTACATCGAGACTTGAAACGATACAAGAATTGGATTGAAAGTAACGAGATGATCGGTACATTTATCTTGCACCGGCTTGAATCTGCCAGGAGTCTTCCAGGTGAAGCATCTGATGATACAAATAACTGTATGTGTTACCTCTGACAGGGTGTCCATCTCCAGTCTTAATTCCCGACTACCTTTTCCATACATTTTTGACTGTCTTTATTTCCATCATTTTACAGGAGCTGTCCACAAGTTTACGACGGGCATCTAAAAAAAAAAAAAAAAAACAGAGAGAGAGAGAGAGAGAGGAGAGAGAGAGAGAGAGAGAGAGAGAGAGAGAGAGAGAGAGAGAGAGAGAGAGATGGGGGAGAGAGAGAGAGAGAGAGATGGAGAGAGAGAGGGAGGGAGATAGAGAGAGAGAGAGAGAAGCGAGTTAGCTGTTAAACATTTTTTTTTAAAAAAAAGACGAAATACAGGGTAAAGATTTTAAATTTACCGATAGATTAAAAGTTTATTGGAGATTATAATGCAACTTATTGGATGATAGGAAATTGAAATTTTAGTCCTACGGACGGAACTGAAAAAGGAGGCAACTAATGTAAAAGTGGCTTCAGGTGATAAGTTAACCTGGTGCACATAAAAAAACAGCTTCGATTTATTTCAGCAAATAACCAAACCATTAACCCACTAGACAAAGGGTTGACTTACTATTTCCTCATCTGCACAATATATTTAGCGTTTACCGTGTGTCGAGAAGTAATTAGTTAACTTCTAGCCACCATAACTCGTAAGCCAGGTGCACTTCTATCGCTCACCTAACCATCTCCGTCGCCTGACCGATACACTAGTGATACTGCTCGAGTTATTCATCAGACGTGGATCAGTTGGAGAAAGGTGGTCTTACACTTTCTGCGGGAAATGGGAAGTCTCTGTAACACCAGTGATGCCGAGAGCGTTCGCTGATTCGCTCATGAAATTTAGCTAAATCTGCTTCTCCTAAAAATAAGTTCCGTTTGGGGGCATTTTCTGATAACTCTTAATTTCTTTTCCCGCATACTGTTAAAGTGCAGGACCTTGATCCAAAAGCGATTTTTTTTATTTCCCTATTCATGAAAATAACGGTAAACCTCAGTGTAAGCAGCTATTTGTTTACGCGAGAGGAAAAACACGGATTGTATTCATTTGGCTTTGATTTTTCTTATCTTATGGCGGAGTAACTAAATACCACAAGGGGGCAGCGGATGGCTGAGTGCGTGACTGAGGGTCTGAGTTCGATGCCAGTTGGTTACCATAACTTTGTTCTGCAAACCACAATTATACTTCTTTTCGCTCTTCTCCGCCAAGCGATCGGCGTGGGTTTCCATTGTAGTTTTCAAATCGAGTTTAAAGATCTGCTGTGACCGTTCTATAAAGGCTGGCTCTGCAGTCGAGGGGTAAATTTTCCATTATGAAATAGATCGGTGCCACCCTCGTCTTGTGTGCTAACGCGCGGTTCTTTGTTTAGCCATTGTTTTGGGGGGGGCGGTCTTGATTTGAAAATCACATATTAAAAATATTTCTGAAAAAGTGAAACTTGAATTATCAGATCATTTCTTGCTTTACCACTCCTATCCCGATCTATGCGCGCAAGTACGCATTCTTTAGGGATTTTCATCCCAGCCCTATCAAGGTGATAATGACTTTCTGTGATCAATCACTGCAGCTGTTTAAATTCTGACACGACGAAATCGCTATCCACGCAAAGTCATTTCGACTAATTTACTTGTACCGAAGCTGATAAAGTTCGAGGTAGTGACGACTAATGATATATATATATGCTTGAGTCTAGTGCTCCGACGAAGCTGGGAAACGTATTTCGGCGCCCGGTCGTTTGTGGAGAGAGCACCGCTAGTCCAGAACACCGCTCGACTCGTTTCGGTGTCGCTGATGAGGTCAGCTTTTGTGAAACTTACAGCGGCTCTGAGATGTCCGCTGAAGTCTGAATTGCTCAGCTGACACGTCGCAAACAAATGCTGTGGGCTACAGCTGAAAATAGTTACAGATCCTTCCATAAATAACTTGTGCGTTAGTGAACACGTTTATTGTCATGAGGCAACTTGTCAGATATGGAAAATTGGCGAGACAAGTAGGACCATTATGGATGGGCATCTCGTGGCGCTGTTCTATCACTGCCGTAAACCAGATATGCCCATAGATGAACAAACTCAGCCCTTGGTTTGTTTATATTATCTGTTTGTGGACGTTTTATCGCAATTTCCTAATAAGTGTTCCTAATCGTGTTTAATTAAATTTAGCAGTTACCAAGAGGCAGGGGGCCATATTGGCTTATGTAAGTCTCCCGCCCGAGGAACCACCTATCATTTCAATGCTTAAAGTTATGGTATTGATAACTCTTAACAATTCGCCAAACATGAGGCATCCACCCACTAAGAGGAAACCAAGCGCAGGCGTCAGTAACAACTTAGTTATTAAGAAAATACATTTCTAAATATCTGGTCTTTCCTAAATCTCCGGCAAATCATAATCATGTCCTCTGTCATTAGTAACTGTAGATATTACTTTTCGGCTTCGCCCCATCTACTCGCTCAAAAGCCCTAAATTATTTTAAAAACTTTTACACGGTCTCCTTTTAAATGTTTAAAATTTACCTGTTCTATATTTTAAATCGTTCAGTGCATTACAAATACTTAAGATCTATAAAACATTCCAGTAAATCTATGGTACTCCATTTAACTTAATTGGGATTCATGTGCGAACTCGGTGGGGCAGCAGGAAAGAGGCTCTTGACGTTCGTTGTCTTTTCCGCAGAGTGAAAAGTCTCCCTATTTTTTTGTTGTTGTTGCAGAACACGTGACGTGAGTTGGGCGGGCCCGGAACATCAAACGTTTTTGAACCGTTTAAAGAGATATCCAAATAAATTAAGCGTGGATTTACACAGGAATTAATTTCAAATTAGCCACAATCTCCTAAAGTTTTTTTCTTCTTTTCTTTGAGGTGATTTATCAATAAAAGGCATCAGCAGTTTGTGTCGATTGTCTTTTTTTATAAATATTAAACTATTTTTCGTGTATTTCTCAGGTTGAGATGACCTAGCAATTTGTAAGCCAGTGTGTTATTATGCTGCTGTTACACGACCTAATAAGTTTATATGCTGCTAATTATGTACTCCTCTGTTCTCCGTCCTTTGCCTACATCATGTTTTTATTCCTGCTCAGTTTGACACATTAATAAATTGTCCTTTAAATGACTTTTAGCATCTCTCTGCATTCTCAATGTCGTTTATTAGTTTAAAAGGAAATTCTTCTATCACGGTCTTTAAAAAATACTAAATAGTATTAGATTAATTGACACTATTGTTTCCCATTATTCGCTGGCCTCTCTAATAGTGAATATAAAACTTATTACCGCAGAATATACACGACTTCAACTCCACCTAATCTGTTACGTTTCATTAACTTTTATTGAATTAACTAATTGTACTTTCTTTTTTTTTTTTTGACTTTTGCAGATTCCTCCCCTGTTTTATCGGAAATATCTTCAGTTCACGAGATATAACTTCTAGTATTTGTTAGCCGTGTTTTCTTCTTCTTCTTCACTCTCTCAGGCATCAATCTTAACTTCTGGCGGTTGCATGCTTGGCTAAATGACAAATCTGTCTTGTTATTTACGGCCCAAACAGAACTGTTTTGCCTGAAACTTTAGTTAACTAGCATCTTCATCTCTACGTACGCGCGCGTGTCTAACGGTTGCTGGAGAAACTTGCAGAATCTCCCGCAGTCGTTAGATTAATGTTGCGTTCTATCATAGTTTAAACATGATTCAGCCACCCTGTTCGGATTATTAGAACTAACTCCCTTTTGCATTTCATTGGTGAAGCATAAATTGCTATTTTTTAAACACACACACACACACACACATTTCTCTTTCCCTGCTTTCATATTTAAGTACAGTAAAAAGACTAAATCTGTACGTGCCCTTTCTCGTGTGTACTTACATGCAGAGCCGATAGGAAAATGTTCAGAAAATCTATTTTCCTATGACAAGGTGCGCCTTTCAAAACCTCTGTCTATAGCTTTGAATAACACGAACTAATACTACAACATGTGATCAAGGCAGCCCCATTTTCCCATAAATAAAACGCATCAGCTCTACCATCTTGACACAGGGAAAGATTAACAATCGAATCTATTGATATTCGATGATGTACAAAAGCCGTATTCTTCTATAACGACGAGTCGTGTAGCATTAAACTTACTAATATTTGGGGTTTTACCAACAGCTTCTTTGTTTAAAGTAAACGTTCAAAACAAGATTTGGTGAGATTACCACTTGCACCGTTTAGAGCTTGTAGAGACCTAAGCATCCGCAGAATCCTTTTAATTACAGTTCCGAGGTTGATCTTGGTCCGCCGTAGGTTTTTTTAAAAAATCAAAACGATTCCATGGATGCTTAATGGGGCTTATATCCGGGCTCTGTGGATCTCAGTAAAGCAACTGCAGCCTATTTGGTGTCTGTAGCGCTTCTGGATCTAAGACGTATTGATCAATCTTTCTGCAAGGTTTGGTAATTAAGTAAAGAATCTTTTGGTCAAATACAAGCGGGAATATATTCCGAAAAGTGGATGTTTATCCAGCTGAATTCTAGTACTTCATCAATGAATGCGTCAAGATTTCCCCAACCATTTTCAGAATTAATTTGCATCCAGACGATTACAGTGGTGACAGTTTGAATTATTCAAGAAGATTACAGATTGCCAGTATGCGTATTGCACCAGGCAATATGACTGGCTTTACTTGCATCGGTCACCAGTGCTGCTGTGAACCAACCTGTCTTCAAAATAAACATCTCTGCTACCGCATTTTTGCGGCATCCTACTGTTTAGGAAAAAAATAGGTCCACAAGCATTTCTAAAATAGTTGCAGTTTGACTCTCCAAATGTTCAAAACAAACTCTTCGTGCACCAACTTTTATCAAAGAAATATGTAAATGATTTCCAGGAGAAACATGTAAATTGGTTTGGTGTAAAGACAAGAAAAAAGACCCGGCTCGTGTTCATGTTAGTTCCGGCTCTGCCGAGGTAACTGTTTTGAAGATTAACGTCACAAGAGGGCAGCACAGTCGGTACTCGTTCGGCAGGTTCTATAAGGCGGACAGCTATCGGTAGAGTAGAGGGCGGGCAGTCACCGACTCGGACGGCGAAATGGTTAGGTGTGAACAGGTGTCGTTTCTCGGCTAGGGAGACAATTTCAGATACATGGAGATGTTGTCCGTAGACTAGTTCAAGATCAACAGACTGGTCACAACCCCCGGTAAATGATCACTACGTCGCTTTGGGTTCGGCGAAGCAAATATTCAACACCGACCCACTTTCTACAGATTTTTCTGCGGCTAAAAGGAGATGGGTATCAGCTTCAGTCGTGTGCAGGGGGCTGCATGCGAGGCGTGTATCCACCCCCTTGACCCGCCGCCACAAACAGGAGCAGTTGGACTGACAACGTTAAAACGTGTCACCTGGATACCACGTGACTGGAGCCATGTTCTCTTTATTTCTGAATCAAGATTTAGCCCTGGGTGTGACTCATGACCCTTACTCATCTGGAGGAAATGTGGAACACACAATCAGCTCACAAATGTCGGGGTGGTGACAGTGGGATGGTCCGGTCAGGTATTTCAATGGGTAGACGGGCGTAGACACCTGCATGTTATTCAGCGAAGTAACTTGACTACAACAAGGTATAGGACAAAACGTTGGATCCCTATTTCAGAACATTGCAGGTGCATTTGGAAATAACTTTATTTTAATGAACGATAACACTAGTCCGTATAGAGCGGGTATAATCCACTAATATATTCAAAACAAAATCAATACTGTATGATATGGCCAGCACCTTTTTAGATAAATCCTATTGAGAATGTTTGGGGTGGTCTAGAAAGACGCTTTCCCTACAGACTACTTTGATAAGACATCGGACTTTATTGCTACTGTCTCGTTGATAGAACTACAAGAAACATGCAAAGCCACCGTGAGTCATGTACTGGTGTCTGAGGAGGGATCATATCGTCTATTGACTAGCTTTATTTAATTTTTGTTTACATTCTTTGCTAGAATTATCTTTCGTTATTCTTTACGCCCCTAAAATTAATTTTGTTACATGATGAAAAGTTTGTGTTGGTTATTTGGGGAATAAAACTTTAACAATTTTAGAAATTGTATTTTTTTTTTTTTAATGTTGCTCTCAACCTTTGGAAACCAGATCTGTTAGATTTCCGGTCACATGAGACGATAGCGAAAGTAGTTTTAGTAGTAGTAGTTAAAGAGAAACAATGAGTATATTTACTGCATGTTTGAGTATCCAAAACACGAACAATTAACCGTAGTCAACAGTTTTTAATTGGAATATTTATAGTAGACGTCCCTTAGAGACGCGTCCTATAATTAGAAGAACACTAAGTCGAAACATTGCCTCTGGGCCATCGATCAAACAACGTTCTCTGGTTTTCCAGATGTGGAAACAAGAGACTCATCTGCGGAGACACTTAACGTTATCGAAGTCAACGTCTCCAGCTGCGTCCGAAGATTATTTTGGGTGTGGACGCCTGGTAGTCAGCCGCACAATGGATTTAAACTTGCCGGAACCTTTCCTTTCCCCTTGCTTGTACAGACGTATTTCTGGACGGACCCTTAATTCCGATCGCTGTAAATTTGACACTCCTATGTGAGTACAGCTGGTCTCTGTAGACGAGGTCGAGGCTGGCTTGTTGTTAGAACCAGTGGCGCAGTCAGCAGAGTTTCATTGCTTTGCGACGGCCCTCTCAGTTTCACCTTTTCTGGCTTCACAGCCTCGGTTTTCGATAGGCTGTTGGAAAAGAAAATCGTTATAAGAATCACGAATTTTTCACAGTCTGTTAGGTATCTAGAAAAACAGTGACAGCCCAATCTGCTGCTAAAAAAAACAAACCGAAACACTGCCCATTAATTGAAAAAATATTTATATGATGAGATTCTGCTTGGGATAAAAGAGAAGGATGGTTATCTATACAAATTAGACGTACAACAGGTGGGTCTCAGTAAGGAAGAAGCAAATAAAAATTGATAGATGGAGATCTTACCGATCCTTGCTGTTATGGCTGGCTGCCAGGTCTCCTCTCTCTCTCTCCCTCTCCCTCTCCTCCCTCCCTCTCTCCTCTCCTCTCTCTGTACTGACATCATCTCTCTCTCTCTCTCCCTCCTCTCCCTCTGTCTCTCTGTACTGACGTCATCTCTCTCCCTCTCTCTCTGTACTGCCATCACTCTCTCCCTCCTCCCTCTCTCTCTCCCTCCCTCCCTCTCTCTCCTTCTCTCTCTCTGTACTGACGTCATCGCTCTCTCTCTCTCTCCCTCCCTCTCCCTCTCTCTCTCTCTGTAACTGACGTCATCTATCTCTCTCTCTCTCTGTCTCCGACGTCATCGCTCTCTCTCTCTCTCTCCTCTCTCCCCCCTCTCTCTGTACTGACATCACTCTCTCTCTCTCTCCCTCATCCCTCCCTGCCTCTCAGATCTCTGTACTGCCATCATTTCTCTCCCTCTCCCTCTCTCTCCTCTCTCCCTCCCTCTCCCTCTCTCTCTCTCTGTACTGACGTATCTATCCTCTCTCTCTCTCTCTGTACTGACTCATCTCTCTCTCTTCCCTCCCTCTCGCTCTGTCTCTCTGAATGACGTCATCCTCTCCTCTCCCTCTTCTCTCTCTGTACTGACATCATCTCTCTCTCTCTCCTCTCCGCTCCCTCCCTCCCTCTCTCTCTGTAACTGCCATCATTTCTCTCCCTCACCCTCTCTATCTCTCGGTACCTGACGTCATCTTCTCTCTCTCTCTCTCTCTGTACTGACGTCATCTCTCTCTCTCTCTGTACTGACGTCATTTCTCTCTCTCTCTCTCTCTCTCTCTCTCCTCTCCTCTCTCGCTCTCTCTTCCTCTCCTCCTCTCCTCTCGCTCTCCTCTCTCTTCTCTCTCTCTCTCATTTTCATTTTTAGAAGATTCAATCAATTTTACGAGGCTAAATGAAGACGCAGCCTGAATTCCAGATTATCATTGAGAGCGATGATTTAACAAAGATCATCACGGGAACAACGTAGCGACCAGCGATCGTGTGGCTGAAGGTCGCGTTATGTGGATTCGGACATAAAGGGGCACCCCCCCCCCCGATGTCGTCTCAAAACATTGGCCGAATCTTCGAACGTTGCTCGCTTCTCTTTATCTGCTAAGACTTTTAAAAAAGAAATATTACGTATTCCACCAAGTGTATCAGTTTATCGGGTTTTCAGAATTTCCCACCAACAGATTTTCTAATAAATCCCATATTTTCTGTCAGTGAATGAAAGGTGGGTGGGTGGTAGGTAAGAATTTTCTGAAATAAATGCACAATAACATTTTAATTTACTTTTAAAAAAAAAACAAAAAAACCGCAGGAGTCCCAGACCGCGGATACGTGGAGGAAAGTTCAAATCGCTTGTTTCCTTAGTAAGAGCTGGCATAAAAATACCTTTTTGCCTCTGGCCGGGAAGGTTGGGTGCGTTGAGAACTCGCTCCACACCGAGCTTCGGCCATCACCCTCCACTCCCTTCTCCTCCGAGATACACACGCACCACACATAAAAATACCTTAGCTAAAAGTCTAGAAAATTTACTGTCACCTTAAATTCCTGTTTATTCCCCTCCCCCACACCTATATATATATGGAAAGTGCATCTGTGCTGGACAGTGTGAAAAGTTCATTAGGTCTAAAGCATCTTCACGATCCACACTCCGATGAATACTCAGTAATGGCAGAGAATCTATTGCTAACGAGATGTTGATTAACTGAATCGGTTGATCTGGGAGTATTGAGCAATAATCGTTGGAAGGTAAATTCAAAAGAATACCCGTGAAGGTTGAATGTACTGTATAACGATATAAAAACACCAATATAAAATCTGTGTGACAAGTTAGATTTACCCTAGGATATTTATTCCCTCTAATAAATACACAGTACCCTAATTACGTGCTTCGCTTTTGCGATTATCATTTTAAAGATGATTGCTTAGGCTTCTCCACGTCAAAACTGAGACTCAAGAAATTATTCCATGGTATTGAAATTTTAGTAACAAGAATGCAACGAATAAATAATCAAATTAACGTTAACCTTGTCAGGTATATTTATCGTAATAATAATAAATAAAATCTGATCATTTTTAAAAATAACTATTCAGAAAGGGATCATTTGCAAGTATATTTCGAAAACTAATTCAAGGAATATATTACCACTTGTTTAGAATTAAAATTTTTTATAAAATCTTATAAGTAAACCTTTAAGACAAAAACTTGCGAGTTTAGTTTGTGACGAGAAGCTATTATAGCTTCGAGAAAGTTTCCAGGGAAACAAAATTCTAATTTTTATCTGAAACACTTTTGTGTTTCCAGAAATTACTCATAATTTACATTTAGAATAATTCTCCGGCACCCATTCTTCAACAAAAAAATCTTATTCCAATTTTAAACAAAAGACAACGAAAAAAATTCTTCATAGGAATAAATGACATTTAAGTGTATTAACAAAATTAAATAATAAACTGTTTTGTATAAAATTACAATTAAAGGGGTCAGTGCAATATATAGAACAATTCCAAATAACAGGAAGTGTTAATACTGTGAATTAGCAGAGAAGAGTTTTCAAGGAATAAGTTATTGGTAAAGTTACCCGATTTATTTGTGTGCGAGAGTCTGCTTTAAGTCAGTTTAGATTACGTGAAAATGAATAAATTTCTAAACTGGATAGAGTTAAAAGAGGCACATAAAGAACTGTAATTTACCTTTTGACGCTTAACTCTAAACTTTCCGAAGTGTTGCCAGTTTAGAGTTTGGGACGCGGCAAGCCAACTATTACCTAATTTTGTCACGTGGTATCACACAGCTATGTAAAGTGGTCACATGGCATTACGGACTGTCAGAGTTTAAAATGCAAAATTTTTTCCAGCAAGCTACCAGCTGACAAAGTGTTATCTCCTAAGATAATTTCTACTGTTACACTGCGTAATAATATCTGTCTTAACCTCATCCTTCAGCCTTGCATTGAAAACTTAGTATCCCTAGATCATTTGCTGTCGTGCCTAACTCAGCTTTCTTCTAAAAAAAGACACCCCCACCCGCTATAGTTTTAACCCTTTGTGCTGGATTTACTTCAGAGGCTGCACGACATGTGTAGACACTTCTCACCGTCCATGCTTTTAAGTTTAAACCTTCCGGACAGTTGCCCAGCTTTGCAAAATTGGTTATAGCCTACAGCTCTACTATTCTTTCTCTTCGATTTTTCCTTCAACCTGTCTCATTTTCGTCGGTAAACGTTTCATATGTCTTCCACAAATGGTCGAGATCCCACACCTCCAAACACACTTTACAAATAGCACATCAGTCGCTACTATTTATGATTTAGTTCCATTGCTGAGATTACTTATCACAAATCATCAGATGTATATAAAAATAATTGTTTTCGTGTCGCTACTTTAAACACCATCGTGTTTTTTTTGAATTCTTTTCAAGAAAAAATGAAAATAGGTGATCACATAGGTGGCGCTCATAGAAAGAAACGGACCCACGCAGTATTTCTTTCGCAGAATTATGTCCCCTGAGAAGATTTTTGTTGTAATCTTCTTGACCGGATGTTTGAAAAGCATCGAAAGTTTAAAGATACGGAATTTTCATTTTTTTGTAAATTAGTGACACGGTTAATCCATTACAAAAGGAAATGTTTCTCAGATGTACTCAAGGTACTTCAAAGAAACCTCAGCTGTGTAGCATCCTTCAAACGGATTTCGTCCCATTATTCACAGGATTTTCCGGATGGCCGTCGATCTGTCAGCTTAGCTAGCTGGTTCCTGAGTTATGCAAGACATTCCAAACCATAGCCAAATTAATACCTTTTTTGTCACCAGGCATTCTGATGCTGCTTTAGACTGTCTAAATGAAAAACCAATGGCTTTCAGTGTTTTCTCTTATCTCCTCACCAATCACTTCACACTCACTTCTACTGGGAAAAACTACTCTTTCTTTCCTTTCATTTTGATTTCTTGGCGCAATTCTTCATAACATTCCCCCTTTCTCTTTCGTCTGCCTCTCCTACCCTCTCCCCGCGAGACTTAAACTCGATTAAAAATACAACCTGTCTTGTCTTCGGCCAGATGATGACATCGAGCAGCAGGTTTGTGATACCTATATCTTGAAGAAATACTAATTTCAGTTCGGCACCCGCCAGTACTGTCCAATCTCTTGTCTTTCTTCAGCTATTCTGGGTACTTCTGCTCTTTTAAAATGCTTATGAATGGGTTTGGCTTCTTAATCAATTTGCACGTTTCCACCGTCTTTCCTATTGTTAACGCCATCCTAAAACTCGACAATGTTTGTTCAAGTATTTTTACACGCATACAAGAACTCTTCAGTCTCTTTTAAAAGTTTCAGGTTACCTTGGTAGCTGGTCGTAAAACGAATTGATCAGGAACTGTATTCTTGCTTGTTCCATTATTTTGCATTTCTGACTCCTTAGACTTTCTTTCTTTACATCCTCTCGTCTTATACCCTGTTTGTTTTTGTTGTTGTTTTTTGCTTTTCTCCACTACAGAAGATAATGGCATTTAATCTACTGGATTCACTGCACTATGTTTCAGCGAAGTCTTTTTCTACTCCTAACCATTTCGGAAACTTAGCACCGATTTTTCTTTCTATTACATTTACCGTTGTCCTTGGTACGTTGTACACTGAGAAAGACCGCAGAATTCAGGAAAAACGGCTGAAATATTAGCACCAACATTCAAAACTTCCCTGGCAAAACAAACTTTTCTATTTTCATAAACCCTGCCTCCATCTCTATTACCACTGCTCTTGTAATGCTTTTAATCATATAGGGAGACATTGCACCATTTGTCTAGACATTTATCCGGCTTTTCAAATAAAGATGGTAATGTTATCTATCTGTCAGTTCTGTCTCAGTATCATTAAGTTTGTTGATTTTGCAGACTTGAATTTATGTATGACCATGACATCAATTTCTACAACTTACTCATGAGCCGTCTACTTTCTACATCTTTTCTAGTGCACAATGTGAGCCATCCATAACGGTCCGGATTAGAAGTTTCCCGACTCCAGACCCCAGGACTGGGTCATAGTATTTTCCCTGACCATGTTCATGGCTGCCGCAAATAGGCAGACAAAGGGGTACATCTTGCGACTATCCCTTTTTATGAGTTTTTATAATTGTTTTAAATTATCCTTTGTATATTTTCTGTAAAGCGAAATCTCTTCGTAGTTGTTTTTACTAACTTGTGTGGTAATAGGACAGGCCAGGCCAGAGGTTCTCTTCATCAGTACTCAGTTGTTATTACTGCTGGCGCTCCAAGCATTTATGCGATCTTTCTATCCTTTCTTCTCCACTTATGACCCTGAATTATGCCTCCATTACTTTCCCATTTTATCTGTAACTTAGTAATACGAAACGCATAACCAACAGCATATTTCCGACCCACTCAACCTCTGTAATTAATTAACTTCTATGGAGAATTGCAAAAGTGAAGTTTTTGAATTGATTTATTTTAAAGATTTTTTCTTTTTCTTTTTGATGCTAAAATAATAATATAAAAATGCAATTTCTATTATCTTAAAAGCAGGAAATTTTTACTTTAATATAAATGAATTTCCTGCTTTATCTTTTGATGGAAACGAAACATACGGCATAACGTAAAAAGCAAAATATTGAATTTATACACACACAGATACACACAGATACACCACACACACACACACACACACACACACACACAACACACACACACACACACACAACACACACACACACACAGACACACAGATACACACACAGACACACAGACACACACAGATACACAAACAGACACACAGACACACACAAACAGACACACAGATACACAAACAGACACAAGACACACAAACAGACACACACAGATACACACACAGACACACACAACAGACACACACAGATACACAAACAGACACACACAAACAGACACAAACAGACACACAAACAGACACACAGACACACACAGACACACACAAACAGACACAAACAGACACAAGACACACAAACAGACACACAGATACACACAGACACTCACAGACACACAAACAGACACACACAGATACACACACACACACAAACACACACAGACACACACAGATACACAAACAGACACACAACAGACACACAAACAGACACACAAACAGACACACAGACACACACAGATACACACAGACACACACACAGAACACACAGACACACAAACAGACACACACAGATACACACACAAACACACACAGACACACACAGATACACAACAGACACACAGATACACACACAAACACACACAGAACACACAGACACACACAGATACACAAACAGACACACAGACACACAAACAGACACACAGATACACACAGACACTCACAGACACACAAACAGACACACACAGATACACACACACACACACACACAGACACACACAGATACACAAACAGACACACAGACACACAAACAGACACACAACAGACACACAGACACACACAGATACACACAGACACACACAGACACACAGATACTCACACAGACACACACAGACACACACACAGATACACAAACAGACACACACAGACACACAAACAGACACACAACACACACAGACACACACAGATACACACAGACACACACAGACACACAGATACTCACACAGACACACACAGACACACAGATACACAAACAGACACAAGACACACAAACAGACACAAACAGATACACACAGACACACAAACAGACACACAGATACACACAGACACTCACAGACACACAAACAGACACACACAGATACACAAACAGACACACCGACACACACAGATACACACAGACACACACAGATACACAAACAGACACACAGACAAACACAGATACACACAGACACACTCACACATACATACATGCATTAGGGATGTTCAAATGAAACACGGCGATTCTATTTCAGTTGGGTTTATTTGAACTTCCCTGGCGAATATAGTCTACTTTTTTCTTCCTACCTCTATAGTCTAAAAGAAAAATAGATTTAATTAATATTGTTCCTTACTTCGGCATATAAAAAAGGAACAACGCCTCTATTCCAATTATCTAACTCATGCCATTACTCATTTTAAACACAACTCGTAATAATTTTTTTTACATTACTTATCAAATATTTTTTTTCATTCAGATGCATCTATGAGCCGGAAGTAAATATAATGAAACTGAATATAAATTTCAGTATCACGTGAAAAAATGTTAGCAAATTTTATAATCTTTTTAGTTTGATGCGTACAATCTAATCTGGCCCGGATAGCGTATTTCTGGAGTAATTGTTTTGTCTAAGGAATGTCTCTCAGGTTATCCAAAGATAAAAGGTGAGAATGCAATCTTATAATTTGATCGATCGTATTATGATTGCGTGTTTTTACACTTCTGTGCTTGATTACGTCCCACTTCGACACAATAATAGCAACTGCTTACACCTCCCACCAAAGAGGTCTTTAAAAAGCCAATATCGTTTTATTAAACTGCTTCCTCGCCTTCAAACAGGCAAGGCTTTTGGTATATATACATTCTGAGGTGCTACTTTGGGATCATTAATAGTTTCGTGCCGATGCAATTTAATAACCTAGATGTTTTTGTCGTGTGATCTGCTATCCACGTGGTACTGAGTGGAAGTCGTGGAAATGATTATTAAGTAATATGAGAGACAGAAACAACATCAAAACTCCGAAGAGAAAACTTGTGTAGGATTTTATTACGGCATTTCGTGAAAGAATAACTGTAGGCAAAGAAAAGAGAGAAAAGGCAGTTTGATTTTTAGAGCGTTAAGTAAAGTGACACGACATTTAAACCAAAGAGCCATCGTAATTGACTGGTAGTGAAAGCGGTTTTCTCGTCGACAGATCCAAATGAGAATCTCACGGCAAGAGCAAAACGTAATTAGTTCAGTCTGGACCAAGGAATTCATTTACTGGCTCATCTCTATTTTCCAATGCCAAAAGAAACGTGTTGGAAAACAGTCTTCAATTTTTGGTACTGCGCTTCTGCTCTCTTTATAGTTATATACACCACACAGAATTAGGTTTCGCTGTAGTAAAATGTTGTAGGTTTGACTTATAAAGTGGCATCTTAAGCCTGATCTTCTACGTCATAACAGTTATACAAAGTATTGACCATTTTGGTTCAATTTTTTCTTGGAAATTTCAATAAATATTGGTGAAACCGTTCCATAGTGTCGCATAAAACTGTATCACTTAAACGCAATAAACTGTAACAAATGCAACTGTGTGTCGATATAGAGTTAATTCCATTTACAGGTTTGGTTTCGGTAACACTAGAAAGTGGGCGATATCATTGCCAAGTGTGAACTCTTTGAATGTTAGCAAGGATTAAGCTAATCTGCTGTGCCGTATAGAAAGTAGAAGATTATTTTAGGAATTTCGCCCCGCCTTCTGTTGTCGAACCCGTCCCGACACCCGGAATTTAAAGACATCTCGCTACAATGGGATGTCGGTCTTGGTGACCAAGCGAGTAGTTACTTAGGTATGGTAAAGGGCTCTTGAGCGGTAATCAAGATGTGAGCAAGCCAAGAGTCATCCGCGCACCCCACCGCTTAATCTATCCGAAAAACTTTAGTAGATCTTTTCATTTTTAGAGGTCAGAGGAAATCGGACAACCGGAGGAAAACCCAGGTGGCTGGCTGGTAAAGAAGAGCGAGAGGAAAACATGATAGAGAGGTACGACAAACTGAGTCACCACTAACCGGGGGTTGGAACCAGGGCCCTCTCAGCTATGGCACTCTATCAGCGGCCGCTCACCTTATCATCGGTTACAGAACAATGTAATAAACCCACACCTCGTAGACTGAAGTGTTAGTAAACAAAAAATTCAGCTCAAAACACTTGTAAAAATACTAACGCTTACTACCTCAGCACTCAACCCTGCTGATGGTGGCATGAAAAGACGATATATTTAGGTTCAATAGTTAGTTCTGAAACTGCTAAAAATATTGCGTGGGAAACCTTTACTTTCTGTTAATAACACTTCACAAACTCTCTGCTTTGTCGTACTAAGCGCCTAGCAAAGAAATTAGTTTTGATATATTCTCGTGTAAATGATAAAATCTAATTTCACTGCTGAGAGTTCCTTCGCGCATGAGAATGTCCACTACTTCCGACACAATTCTGAAGTTAGAAAGATTTATTATTATTATTATTATTATTATTATTATTATTATTATTATTATATTATTATTATTATTATTATTATTATTATTATTATCTTCTTTAACAAACTAATGTATTTAATTAGCTAGCCAACCTTTTATCCATTAGTCATCGCTGGCAGGATCATGTGACAATACCTTTTGTTAACCTACTTCAGAGCTGTAATACATGCGGCAAAAATGTTTCCTCAAAAGATGAATTTTGGTAATGCAAAACAGGGAATCAAATAACAGTAAGACCAGTACGGAAATATTCAAATTAGCGTTTTACCGAACGTAAAAAATCGCTGATTGCTACCACGATAGGTTGTCCAGAGAGCACTGCACACCGTTATCGTGGAATAAACGTTCTACGGATATTTATTCAAGCAATTCTTCTTCTTCTTTTCTTGCTTACTGTTGGAATCTTTCCGAAGAAATTATTCAACCTCTTCGTTTACGGTTAACTTTGCAATGACACGATCAGTTCTTCGCCTCCGATTCCCAGAGAATAAAGATCTCTCCCGTGTGCGATACTCTTGCCTCACTAACCATATTTTTCCTCCTCCTCTCTCCTCTCTCTCTCTCCTCTCTCTCTCTCTCTCTCTCTCTCTGTACTGACGTCATCTCTCTCTCTCTAGTGACGTCATCTCTCTGGTGACATCTCTCTCTAGTGACGTCATCTCTCTCTAGTGACGTCATCTCTCTAGTGACGGATCTCTCTCTCTATCTCTGTACTGACGTCATCTCTCTCTCTAGTGTGCGTCGTCTCTCTCTCTCTCTCTGTCTCTCCCCCCTCTCAATCTCCACATCTCTCTCTCTCTCTCTCTCTCTCTCTCGCTCTCTCTCTCTCTCTCTCTCTCTCTCTCTCTATTGTTGTTGGGAAATTCACTTTTTAAAACAAACGTCCATAAAAGCAGAATAAATCAATCAGAAAAAAAAAAACAACCTGTAGATTTAATCGGACAGCCTTTTACACTTTACACGGGCATCGATGAATAAAAGCTTTGTTCTGAAGGAAAGAGAGAAAAAAAAAAAAAACCTCTTCGATTCCCGTCGTTCCTGTACAGTGGTTTAATGATTGCTTCCTCTTATTGATACAATGTTTATTTTTAAATTTTAAATCCTTTCTAAATCGATATCGCGGTTATTCTCATAAACGCCCGGAGAGCAGTAAATGGCACAGACGATTCTGTATTTCTGTCGTGGCCGGGATATAGTGGCGCTGGTTCGTTCTCTAAGATGCTAACGGTAGATAACGAACGTCCAGGATGGTTTCTCAGATTAGAAAATGATGAATAATATCAGCAGCATGAAATCTACAAGAATTATCAGGGATACGCAAAAGCATCCCTTGTCCATCAAGAATCCCAGCGGAAAATCCATTATTTCGCGAGCATTGTAGTAAAAGACAAAGCTCTTTATATTATTGCTGTTACAGCTACTTTAGATCCTTATGCGGCATTCTTTTTTTATTTTTTTTTTGCTGTTTTCGGATGAACAGGACAAACAGAGCATGCAAACAACGACACATTTTCATACTAAACGGCGAATCTCCCTCCGTTAAAAAGGATAAAGAAACTTAAACGCTCCCACCGCATTAACGCAGAATTTGCACACGTGCGAGTGCGATAGATTTTCCTTAAAGCGCAGTCGGTCCACCCAAGAGCCACCCGAACCCCGATCTTTACGGCGAGGCGAATGATTTCCTGATGACGGATCTCATGGCTTGATGAGCAACCTTGATGGCAACAAATGCAACATTGATCGGCGCCGGTCATTCGTAACTCGGCCAAAGGAGAAAAGACGTCTGTCACTGTAGACGATTTGCGGCCAGCCAAACAAAGAAGAGCCTTCGACTATCCGTCTGGTCTGCGGTGCCTGGAAGAATTAGCGCGAAGAGAGACGCGAGAACTCGGCTCGCCGTAGAATTTCTAAGCACCAGGCGTCTAATAAACGCGCAGGGGTTGGAGGGGGGGGGAGGTGATGGATAGCTTTTTCTATAAACCGTGATTGGCATAATGTTTCTCAGTTGGGATAATTGTCATCACGGAAAAAGTTAAATTAAATACGAGCAGTACTCGCCAGACACGTACTGGAGCGTGATGAGCAGCCTGGCAGGTGTTTAGTGCGATATAGCACCGCTGTCAGGTAGATATCTTATCGCCCCGACATCTGCATTTAGATACAGATCGCTGACTCATTTAAACGCGAAGTACAAGTGTTGAATACAAGCCACCATTAGTAAACAGTGCACGTAGCCGGGCTGCTTAATGGCGTTGTTTTGTTGTTGTACTATTTATTAAGATCTCGGATAAGAACCGCTAAAAGGTTTGCTTCACCTGGCATCCTTCGTCTTTCTGTTACATTAAACCCGAGACAGCAACTTCACCTGTTTCCTGCTGTCACCTCTCGCGTTAAAACTCGAGAGTCTACAACCGTTAATTTCTTGAGCGGCACGTGACAAGATCATTCGAGTCCAGGGCATCTTTTCTGCTCCCTTCATGACTTTATTTGTAGCGATGGCTGCCTTTTACCACTTAAGTCTGTTGTCATCAATTAGATTTGAATTTTTTGGAAATTTTGCTAGTTTATAAAAACCAAAAAAAAGAGAGAGAGTAGCTTTCGTGCCCCCCTCGCCGAGTCCGTCCGGCACGTGACCAACTGAGGGTCGAATCACGCGGCTCAAGGCGATTCTAGCCGCTCAGCCCCAGACAGCGGGAGGCTGGGAGGTGCCGGAGACGGCGGCACCCAGCAAACGAGCAGCCCATGTCCCGAGTCGCCTGGGTGCGGCCGAAACCGTCTCTGTCGATAGACTAACTCCGTATTCTGACATCCAGAAGCCTGAACCCGTCGGGAAACGGAAAATTCCATTGCTCCCAGGCGCATGGAATGGTCTGGGAGCGGGTATTGCTTTGTTTGCTAGAAATCTGTAAGGTTTATATTGGCTGTCAGTAACATCGATGAATACCTGCGTAGGTTACCTTTTATCCAGTTAACGCGGTTTCCGAAAAAATGGGAGATCTTCCGTCAGCTGGCTCGATAAACCGGAGTCTTGCAGTCCACGTTCGAGTGGGCGTTCTCACAAAATACAGCCGATGATGCACCCCTTTGTTTCAGGTTTTACACAACCGATAATTTTATAAAAAACTACATTTTCACACAGAAATATAACCTCGACTCTCTTGTATAGCACCAGCTGCTGCTGTAGGCCTCTATCGTTTCAATTATTCCAGGATTATTATTATTACAATACCGACTTTTGTTTTCTGGCGCTATCATCTGCCAATTACACTCTTATAAAAGCTATCTAAAGTTTAATTAAGAATAACAGACACCGCTGACAAAGGCTGTGCTTTAGCCACGTGGGCGGCTTAGATAAAAATATAAAACATATTGACTATGACATTAGCAAAGGAAAAGGGAACTAGCTGTAGAAGGGAGTTCATTCTTAAGCACCCTCTGGCTGGATGCTTCTTGACAGAACAGAAATGCACGTGTGGTGGTTAATTTTCTAAATCAACAGTGAACGTTAACCTGGCGATCAGTTCGCTCAGCCAGACGAACAAACAACAACAGGTATTTCATTTGAAATATACATACATATATCAACAGCCCAGTATGGGGAGCTTCACCGATTACTACAGGGGTAAGTTGTTGCAGTTAACAACCAGCTCCAGTCTCTAATATTATTTTTAAGCTCGAATAGTAATCTTTTGCAGAGTCTCTTTACCTGTAAAACTTTGTGTGCGTGCATGAGTGATGTACGTCTGTGTCTGTGTGTGTGTTGCGGATAATGCTGCGGAAATCAGTATATGATTAGCGTATTAAAGTGACGATATTCACGTGTATTTTTCTATTGTATTTGTCATGCATGAAACCATCAGGTGAACACCCTCACATATTGATCTTCGTCAAAACACCGTCTACTGTGAGGTGTTAAACACGATTTGTACTTAATGTAGCTTGGAGAAAAGTAACCGTCTCTGTTAACTCTAACCGTCGGCTGCCGTTACTTAGTAACCCAGACCGCCGATAGAGGGCGGTCATTGAGTTAAGTTCCTCTATTTATTGGCTTCTCGATCCTGGATAACATTTTTGCTTCCACCAGTGGAAATCTTGTATCTTTTCTCATAACTTGCAGACGCTAATCTTCCCTTTCACCGTCAAGTTTTTATCCTCTCAGCCCAACCGGTGATAATTAACTTTCTCAAGGAAGATCTGGCTGGACGCGATTCGAGGACACGGGTGACATGAAAACGAAGACGGATTTCAGAATCAAGAGGACGTTTTGTTGTTGATGTTTTCTTTTTTTATTAAAAATTTTTGTCTTTCATTTCCTCGAATAGTGTTCAGCTGGCTGGAGATCTGCCGTGACAAACCTAATTACGGATGCTTCGGGGCTGATTCACAGCGACATCTGCAGTAAACATCTGGAACGAACGGAACATTCTTGAAGCATTAACGAGGCTTCTCTGAATTTTATAAAATTATTCCTAAATAATCACTCGCTTACTACAAACTATCGAATGTCAGGGTAAACTACAGGTCGGACTGTGTACATCTCTAAAATAATGTTTATACAGCTCAGCCTCACTATTAGAGCTCGGAATTAAAATATATTACACATCTAACAAAAAAAAAACAAAAAAAACAACTTTTTCACTTATCTTTTAAAGTAAAACTTAAAGTTTTAATGCTGAAACTTGTCAATTATATATTAATGTGATTAAAATCTATTATCATCATTATCTATTTTTGACGTCGATGGGTAGCTGGTAGGCGCTCTTTTATCTGTAAGACCTGATCAATAAAACTTTTGCCTGTCACTTTCGCTGTACAATAACAAATATTAAAAAAAAAAACAACAACCAGTATTCAGCAAATCGACGGAAATACGTCTCATACTTGTTATGTGCGCGGAAAAATATATGGATTCCCTTTTACATCAAAAACACTTCCGGATACTTTTTTCTTATTTGTTTTTTTTTTTTAAAAATCAATATGAATAAAACAACAACAATAACAAAAACCAGGTGAATACACTCAAGAAGCATTAGAAACCATCTGTAATTTTTTTCCGGCGAAGACGCATATCTGCTGTTTAAATATGAGCTGCATCTCTGTTTGTCCACCTGTAGCAAATAAAATTTGGAATAAAAGATGGAGAGTTATTTTGAAATTCAGTCGTCTCTTAAACGTTGAATATTCGAGAAATGAAACATTTTTACTGATTGGTTAATAATGACGTCAGCAAACGCTATAGCTGATGTCCGTATTTTTACAGGAGGTGAACGCATCTAGGCTCCTTATGGCGCGGACAATAAGTCCTCGGCTAACGGTAAGAAATCGGTTTTTGTTACTTCTTTTATTTAACTAAACCTTTCCTGCCTCCAAACTCTCACACGTTAATTGTAAGAACAACGCTAAAAAAAAAATGTTTCATCCCATTTCCATGGCGACTCCACAACTTTCGTGAAACTATTGTTTATTATTTATATATGTGTACGGGGGTTAAAACAAATCCACGGATATCTGATTTGCCGTCATTCTTGACGAGTAAAACAGGCAGAGCAATCAGAAGTTAGGAGAAATTTGATTTTAAGCCAACTTATCCCATGGATTTTACTACAAGATGCTAATAAAAGGACGACGTCACGATTTGTACACAGTTAGCTTCAATTGCCCTCTAAGTTATCGAATAACTTTGCAAATCCACTGTTTGTCTGGTTGCTTTGTTTCTGTTGTACGGCGTAAAGTAGCTGTAAAGCGATTTTGGTGAAGTAGAAAGAAGTGCATTTATCAAATTTATGTTATTTCATGCGCTGTGCTAAGCAATCTGTGTCTTTGAATGGCACCGCCATCGCTAATACGAAAACAGTTGGCAGCCATGCTTTGAAATCGCGCAGATCTCTTTTACGTTTCAGTTCTTGCTCGGTCTATATTGGTTACAGAATGATTGGTTTTCTGTCGCGACAGCCACATAACTCACTTCCTGAGAGGAACCAACCGACTTCCGAAACCGACTGAAAAAGATACCGCGGTTAAGTATCTTCGCTTTTACCGCCAGTGTGTTCAGCGCCAGCGACGCTGATTCGCCCAGAATACCCAGCAGACGGGGGCGGATTTCCGGTTACCCACGCGACCACCTACACGTAGGCGTATTATTCTGCCTTTAAGAAACGAAACAACAAAAAAAAACGATTTCTATTTTAGATTGCCAGGTAGTTAAAAACGTCCACGCCAATTAGTATTGGCGCAGCCAGTACAAAACAGATCAGATTGTTTATCTTATTTTAAAAATAAATTCCATTTGTCTCAAGGTTTCAATGGGTAATCATCTGTTAGCGACGATATTAATGACATCGAAATGAGTGGATGCGGTGCCATGCACTGATAAGCATTACACCTGGGATGACCGACTTCTCGTTTTACCAGTGAACTTTAATAAATCGTTAGGCAGCTACTATTATAATTAATAAAATTAGACACTACAATTAGGATATTCGCGCATTTATCACGGTAACTACGCGAGTTCTTTAGATTTAAAGTTCAACTTTTATAAGCAAGATGTCGTGGGAGGAATTTATTTATGACGTCACCGGAAAACGTGACCTACGGTGGGCACTTCCGTTGTGAATTCCTGATCTGCTTCAGCTGCACGGCTCAGGTAGACGTATGTTTTATTTAGTGTCTTCCTTTAGTCAAGACTTTTCCCGTTTCAGCTTTCCAGACAAGTTTACTAAAAAAAAGAAGCAACTGGATGTTGAACAAAAACACTGACAAATATCGAAGAAGAATGGTGCAGCCAGTCTAAAGGTTTCTGCTAAGATACGAACATATCGGTTTGAGACGATATGTTTATATCGACAAGTCAGTACCAATGTTTGCCTAGTAGTAGTGATTAAAACGAATATAATAGGTCTTAACCTCAATAACAGTCTGAAATAGAATATCATTCATTGCCAGCTGTATTAGTTTTGTTAAATCAAGATAGATTTTGGCCTTAAAATATTTTAATAAACTTTCAGATTTATATTAGCTATAACGTTTACAAGTTTTGCCTTTTCCCAGTTACAAAAGACAATCGCATCTATTGTTACATATCTTTTCTTTCCGAATCAGTTGAGCGTTAACGTTTCAGAAGATTTTATCGTGACATGGTTGTCCATAGGTCAGCGACACCATAGCCCCGCCGGTAGCGTCCGGACGAGATGAAGTAAAGAATCGATGAAGTTTTGTATCAGTGCCTGGTGCAGATGCTGCCACAAATGAAAATTTGTAGTCTTTAGTTTGTTTATACTGCCAAAGAAGTAAACGTGTTATTAGTTATCTGTCAAGGTGCTCGTAAAAGAATTTAATCGCGTTCATGTTCAGGCTTTTATGAGGTCAGAGAAAAAGGTTCCACCTCCTTTCGTCGTTTTTGGCAGTGTGACCTACTCCAAAACACATACCTCGAAGGGAATGGAGTCCCGAGAAGATCACTAATACTCTCGCGCACTGAGCCTTTCTTGTCGCGGGACTAGATTGCGGCCCTTACCTTCACACCACGGCCCTAGTTAATGGTAGGACATAGGAACCTAAGGCCTTTCTCCCGGTTTTCCTCACTTCCTTTTGACGCGAAATGCTCGATTAGTGATCGTCAGATACCCGAAATGGCTCCAAATATTTCAAGAGTTTCTCCGCCATCTGCAGCTTTTATCGACAGGCGATTTTCTTTAAAGCGATGATCCATCGTAGTCGAATTTACAAGAGAAACCCGCCGTGGTTCGGTACCTCAAATCAACAGATCCATGAATTTTTGCAGCTGTTTGACGTCAGGTTTCTGTTCTAATCCTGTCTTGCCTTTCAGACAAATCTCTTCATTCTGTCTGGACTCTTGTCACCAGACAAGACCTCGTCAGCATCGACAACGCGCAGCTGGAATCGCTTTACACAGCCTTGCTTAATGACCGGTATTTTGTGTCGTTCCTTCCCCTTTCCCGCCCAAATTGTTTCTGAGGAGATCTGAGAAGAAAACTTTAAGGGGCAATCTGGGACCCTTAATGAAACTTTTGCAGACCGTTTAAGTTGTTTTATAATTTTTGAACGCTACAAATGTATAACTGACCGAGTAAAACTTTAACATAATTTGCAATACATGAGCTTAATGTGGTTCACCTTTAAAAAAAAGAGTTAAAATATCGTTTTGATTTATTTCTTGGCAGATTTTGACACAAAGTCACGAGTTGAGAGCTATTAAGGAAAACATTAAATACAGTCTAAGGGCACAAAATTAAAAGAAGTTATTTGCCAAGGTTCAACTTTGAATTCAGCTTAATTCGCGGCAGTTACATATAAATTATCATTACAGTTATACATAGAGTATAAAACCATGACTCCCTAGTTTTTATTTAAAAACAGCAAGACATCATCAAGAAGTGTTTTATTTTCTTTCAATTTAAACAAAACAAAAAAACAATAAAATACTGTTCAACTTTAAGTGACAACCGAATGGCTGGTGATTCGCAGAGTTGATTGACGGTGTTACAATATCAGACGCTGAATTCCAAGATGGCTTTTGCCATATCTAAATAAATTCTGAAGCTGGAAAGATCCTTGGGAATGTACAGATTCTGCGGTAAAGACATTTTCTTTTGGCCCAGATAAGCAGAAGTTGAATAAGAACCACGCAGATTTAACGGAGATTTTTTTTGACAGCAGCCAGATATTATAATTTATAATTCTAAAATATATCGAGAGTTCCATATATATATGGTACATTGTTAGCTCTTAAGCCGTAGAGCGTTCTATCACAGCCAATGCGGTAAAAGCCGGGTTTTAAATAGAGATGATACAATAAGGTGGCTAATTTCAGCCCAGCTCGATATTATAAAGAATTATCCCGGCTGATATAGTATCGCTGCAGTAAATTATGCATTCATCATATCTTAGACCACAGCTGTCGACGTACTATTCTTTGCTAGTCTCTATCCAGCACTCATACATACATCTAAACCCTAATTAACAACAACAACACAGGGAACCCCCGAGACAATATTTAGTCATATTTCTGAAAGAAATAATAGTTGTAAGAAGAAGACAAAAACAAAACAAGAAATCATCTGTAGATCTAAAATGAGAGAAATTCCATTACCAGACCGCATGAAACAGACTTTGCCAGAGAGCTTTTAACTTTGCAAGACAAATTGACTGTAGGGCACTGGTTTTCGCGGGCAACATCAGATCTTTTGTAATAACTTGGAAATTTTCTCAAAGTGATTAAATCCTTCAGTGAATCCCGTTTAATTGGCTGCACGATTAACTGAAGGGCAATTCCATCTCGCTCGCACGACAACAATGGGACGATGGGAAAACTCGCGGTGACTTACCTCGTAACGCACTAATAAGCCAATTCCACACCAGCACACCGAATAATTGCAAGCGTCGGGGTCTAAAAATAGTCGGCAACATATTTTTTTCTTCTTAATTTTTCATCTCCTTTTTTGTTTGTTTGTTTGTTTGACTGTTTGTCAGTAAGAAAGACGAAAAGTCAAGATTTAAAAAAAAAATTGCATTATGACGAGTATTTTGACTGCGTGCATTATTATAAAATCACGAGCTTTACTAAGTTACTTGGCCGTCTGTAGATGGCCTCAGTATTGATATGACTTGCCTCCGCATATCTGGGATCATTATGGAGTCATCTATCTCTCTGGTGCCACCGTCTTTATAGCCATCCCTCCCCGTATGTCGCAGGATTTAGACGTCTTTAGAGCAGCCATGTGCAAACCAAAACTGTTCATAACGCATAACATTTCTCTTTTGACTGGGTTTTTACTTGCTTAATTGTGGGAAGTTTGTCAAGCACAAAGCTTCTGGTCATGTTCATGCCAGAGAAATATTCCTCGCATCTGATTTACAAACAGCAGGCAATAATTCTGCGATGTTTTGGGAACTGCATCTACCGAAAGATTTTCCGACACTTTTAGTAAGCATTTGAAAGTCGCAGACCGAAGGCTGTCTACCCGAGTTACAAAAATAATCGAGACACTGACACGAGCAAAAATCTGCATTTATGCGCTTACTACATATTTTACAAATTAGAGAAGAAACTAATTATAAATTTTTCAGCAAGTTAATGACTTTCAAATACACTCTCAGCTGTGTGCTATCCTTTAACGGACTTTGGTTCATCATTCACAAGACCCTAGGGCAGTGGGCCTAGTATAGTGCACGTGCGTGATCGGCCCCTAACGTCCATAATTATGAATTAACTAACTTTTCTTTTACATTATTTAAGACATGATTGGTTTTAAATATTTTGTAATGAATCTAAAAATTGTTTATTTGTTTCTGGAATAATTCATGCATTATTATTATTATTATTATTATTATTATTATATTATTATTATTATTATTATATTATATTATTATTATTATTATTATTATTATATTATTATTATTATATTATTATTATTATTATTATTATTATATTATTATTATTATTATTATTATATTATTATTATTATTATTATTATTATTATTATTATTATTATTATTATTATTATTATTATTATTGTTATTATTATTAGAGTGTGGGGAAATTTTCTACCGTCAAATTAGAGAGTTCCAATGAGCATAGCTCATTACTGACTACAGCATCTCCTGCATTCTACCCAAGTGGGACTTTAAATAACTTACGAGCTATCGTACCAGTGCCAGAATTGAATAAAATGCATTAATTGAAGAAGGAAAAAAACAATTTATTTTGTTTTAATCAATGACACTTTTTAAAACACCTAGAACTGTAATCAGGTTTATTAATTAGTTTCTATCTGTGGAAAATACTTGTTAACTTTGCCAAGAAGTCTTAGAGATATTTCTCTTCAACACGCTATTACGATGGAGGGAGGGAGAGAGAGAGAGAGAGAGGAGAGCGAGAGAGAGAGAGAGATTTCGAAACCAAATAATTTTAAAATTTATTTATCTAAATTGGTATTTTAAAATTTCTAACCACAGTATAAGTTAGTTCATACCATGCCAAAAACGTTTGTAAATGGATTCGAAAATAAAGCTTTTATTTAATATAATATTATTTTACCAACAAATATCGTTCTGCTAAAACCTTATCCACGCACTTACGAAGTAAAAGTGAGTCTTCTAATTTTAGAGTGAAAAGACCCGGCAGATTTGACTCCATCACTTTCGACTGGGAAAATACAGAGCTAATGTCTGTGATCCAAGTAGACGTTGTACGTTTCCGTTAATCTCCGTTACACGTACACCCTGTTATTTCTTATCGGGCGTTAAGACAATGACCACATCTGATATGAACTTAAATAATCTTATATTACGAATATCGCCAACGTTTCTCAAGAAATACGTTATTAGAAGAAGTTTTAATAGCATCGACAGAAGCCGATCACCAGAGGATGTAAACTTCACCAGTCTCCCGGCAGCGAGATATCTATCGTAATACTACAAAAGCCCAGAGTATTTTTGTTTTCTTTCCCCAGTAGTATTGCAAACTATGAAAACTCCTAAAAAACTAGATGACCATGCACAATATAAGCAGGAGATCAAGGGAAATGGTCGACTAGATGCAGGTGAGCGTTGCGATAACATTTTGCCAGGTATCCATATTTGATATGAGACCTTTAATCTTTGCGCATCGACACGGCTCTCCATCCTGTCAAAAGGAATATCGAGAAGCGTTTGTGAAGAAGTACTCTCCTGAATGTCTTCCAGAACTTGTCAAAACTTTGACTCATAAGGAAACGTAAACGACGCTACGTTCTGGCCCTCACTCCATCCTGGTTTATCCTTTGCAGTCCGTAGATTACTTACAGCTTCCAATCAGATTGTGTACATCACCGCACTTCCACGTACGAGGCTCTCACCCGTCGCCTCTACCGCAGCTCTGTTGGCCAGCTGCTTACCCGACAGCTATCTGCTTCTGCCTGTACATCAGACCTCGAAAGTAAAGTATTTACTACTTTCTACAACCTGCCGTGTTCTCAGCAGAACCAGTTTTCTGTAAATTCTCCAAAGTACTTTCCGACAGCATTCAGTGAAACCAGATATTTTCAAATCTTCCCTGGCACTACGCCCGATTTCTCTCAGTAGTGTACTCCTGTCTCTCCAACCAGCTACTTTGAGCGCCTTTGAGCTATCGCATTTCGTTTTATGGATGCGCAAGATGGATTCCTTCTATTAATTACTGGCGCACCGAAGGACATGTACCATTCTATCCGGCTGGTGCCATCTGTTTACACTTGTCAATACTTGACAGTTGACCAATTGATTATAGAGGTATTAATCTCGATTTCCGAGCACAGATCTTCTTTGAATCTTTCAGGCAAATCTAGATTAGCGCAAAATAACGTAAACAGATGTACAAATTGCTCAATATTTCGCACTCTGTATTGCAGAGCGTTATGATTGTCATTCGTAGTTGTATCTAACCAGCAATTCCACTCGCTTCCATATTTCGCGACACTACATTAAATGTGAACTTAATCTTTAAACATATATATCCTTTGATTTTCACATAAACACATAGATCTCCAAATGATTTCGTTTGATTTACAGACAACCGAGAAGAGATTTTGTTGCCGAGCTTAATGTCCGTCTTTACTCTATCCTTAACGACTGCCATAAATAACCGAAGACCTATCTATATGTGGTTTACACAAAACGTTAATAGTAAATGTGATGTGAACACCAGTTAAAGTCGACCTTTTGGTTCTCTATGCCACCCATTAAAAATATAAAGTTTACTTTCCACAGTTATGGTTTGAACATGATTGATCTCTGTGAAAGTTATTATTGAAAATAATGCTGTCAGCGTTTGAAGAAATATGAGAAAATACCATAATTTGACAGACGTTTAGATAAATAGAAAAATTGTTCGAGTTATTCATAATGAAAGCATTAAGTTTATAACATCTTGTTTCTTCACCATGGAAACGGGACATGGCAGCTTTCTTCCCATCTAAAACACGCTGCTATAATTTGTGGAGTTAATACACAAATACACTGGCGGTGCAACATATTAATAGGCTAATATATTAACCTTTAATGCTTGGCGATGGATCTCTCTATATTCCTCAGTCTACCATTCTACTGACATTTCTCTCTTAGAAAAAAGAAGAAGGTGGTGCTCGTTTATTAAAATAGCCTTCATCACTCTTTGGTCATCAAAATGCTTGTGACAGGAAATTAAGTCACAAGTGAATCCAGTGAACGTGACAGCCTCACAAATCGTTAGCTGCCAAGTATCTCTTTTAACATCTGTATATCCCAAAGTCGTCTACCGCCAGGAAATGATTTACGAAGCGAAAAAAAATCCAACTCGCACACAACCACAGAGAGAGAGAAAGAGAGAGAGAGAGAGAGAAGAGAGAGAGAGAGAGAGAGAGAGAGAGAGAGAGAAGTAATGTGAAATCGCACGGTTCCTCGTCAAGTCGCAAAGCATCTACAGCTTGAATGTTGAATGGCAGGGTTAACTGAGAATTTCTGTTAGATAATTGCATCACAAATAAGCGGGAAGTTAATTTGAGTTAATTTGTAAAATATATCTGTTTATTAAAAAAATTCAAAGAAAAACTGATATTTTAAAACCATTCCTGTGCCTTATAATAGTGTTAGTGTGATTGCAGTTAGAGTATGGCTCGTAAATTATAAATTATTGAAAATCGAGCAATAATTTTACAATATTAAGATAATTTTGTAAATATTTTGTATTGAACGTGTTTAGCCTGAGCAATAATTGTACATAGAATAACTTTCTTTTTTTTTTTTTAAAAAGTACAAAAACAAACTTTTCTTTATCTTTGAAGTTGCGCGCGAGCGACTTCACATTTTACTTTTAAAGTTTGTGTTAAATAATTTGCGATATGTCTCCGCTACTAGAAGAGTATTGGTACTTTATTTAATCACGGTGTTAATACTATTTAGTAAGATTATTAACATCTTTCAAATGTTTTGGCATGGAGGGTAAATAAACTTCTACAGTGCTCAGTAGAGGCTGAATTCCATTCTTTGACGTCTTTACTTTCCAACTGATCGTCCACTCTTCACTCTACATCTTACCACAGCCATACAAATTGGTTTAGATCTGGAAACTGCGCAGCTCATTACATCACCTTCTTATGGATGTGTACTTGGAATCACTAGCTCCCTTTGAGGTCGTACAGCCATAGAAGGAAGTCCTTTTGTACCATCACTCTTAAAAACGGGCACTACATACTTCTCATCATCTCTTGTCCAGATTGCTGCTTTCAGAATCAAATTATACTATCAGATGAACAGAGAATGAAAAAAAAATCTTTTATTATTTTTTACTTTTTACTTTTACGAACTGTTGTCTTATTAATAAATAATTCATCCTAACTTCCGCACAACCGAAGATTAACAAATTATTTCCTTCTGCTGGAGAACTAGGAAAGGCTCCTCAACTTGCTGCAGCAGCTCTTCGCCAACATGCGTAGCTAATCCGTTTTCCCTTCTACTTTCGTTTATCACCTTCCGCTTGTTCTTCCACTTGTCTTTCTTGGACGACCATTCCTACGCTTATTATTTCACAATTCTAATTGTTTCCAGCTTTAAATGGTTTTGTGGACTGTTAGTTATTTTTTTAGGTTTCCTCTCCGAATATTCTCTGAATTCTGCTGCCCGCTCTGAGCTTGTCACTGTGAGTAAACCACTTGATGGCGCTAACACAACTGAAATTATTGGCAAGCATTTATTTATTCTAAATTTATTTAGGGTATATATAATTTTCAGTCGTGTAAAAATGTTTTAAAAATATCTAAATTTGGTTAAAAATCTGGCAGTAAGGCGATATCTGTCCACACCGTTATTCTTTTTATATTGTATCAGTCGAACATGGAAGCATCAGGTTTACCTGCTCTTTACCGGAAACAGCTCAGCGGAGGCGACTAAGTACAGTTTTAATTCACTGCAAAGATTTAAAAATAATAAATAATTAAAATATTTATTTGCAAATTTATAAATTTTTTGTACTTGTTTAGTATATAAGATAGAGGTTAAAGAAAGACTTTTTACAAGATTTTTCTAGCTTTTATTAATTTTTTAAAAGTTTTTTTTTTCGTAATTTTGATCAGAAAAATATTTTGTTTCAATTTCCTTTTTGAAATAATAATAATAATAATAATAATAATAATAATAATAATAATAATAATAATAATAATAATAATAATAATAATAATAATAATAATAATAATCATCATCTCTCACATGCACGGACAACTGTAAAAGGTTTGGCAGAGCTGGGCAACCCAGAGCGCGATATTAAGGCGGGAGTTTGTTTCTTCGGCCAATGTCACGAAAGCTTCATCACCAGCTGACCAGACAAGTATGAGAACGACCTTACTTATAAAATCACAGTTACATCCAAATTGAGATGGAAATAACTAAGCAACGAGGTGTAACTCAATACCGTCTTTTTAACATTAGCTTTATGCAGCAGAATTTCTTGTTAGCCTCGTGCATTTTTATTTCTACCGTGCTGAATTAAACCAATCTCTCTCTCTCCCTCCCTCCTCTCTCTGTACTGACGTCATCTCTCTCTCTCTCTCTCTCCATCTCTCTCTCCATCTCTCTCTCTCTCCATCTCTCTCTCTCTCTCTCTCTCTCTCTCTCCCTCCCTCCTCTCTCTGTACTGACGTCATCTCTCTCTCTCTCTCTCTCTCCCCCATCTCTCTCCATCTCTCTCTCTCTCTCCCCATCTCTCTCTCTCTCTCCCCCATCTCTCTCTCCATCTCTCTCTCTCTCCCCCATCTCTCTCTCTCTCCCATCTCTCTCTCTCTCTCCCTCTCTCTCATTAAAAGATTCTTCTTTGACACCGTATGATCCATCGAGTTACACACGCCATGCTTTATTTCACTTCAATGATGACATATTGCACACTTTCGCTTTGATCTGCTTCTGTTTCTGCTGTGGAAGTTTTATCGCCTCCCTCACCAAACCGGAGCGCGCACGTGAATCGGCGAGCTGCCTCAGAGAGATACTGTTACGAGATTTGATTTATCTCGCGATCTGAATTCAAACCAGCCAACTGTCCGCAATGCCAGGGCTTTCTAACAACTCAAGTGAACGGCTACAACAAGAGTCGGTAATTTACGGTGTCGTTAATCTCTTCTTATTGGTCCTATTTGAGCCCTTTCAATTCGCTAGGCCTCAAACACCGGTCGCGACGACCGATAACCAGTCTGATGGCTTATTAAAGCCAATCCGCATAAACCCGAGCTACAATTCCGGGTTTTTATAAAACCCATAGTGTCAATGTGAGTTAATAAGCAGATCAGTTTTCGCTGAAGTCTTTTTGTTCCCCTATTGCTGCGCTGCGTGAGATTTTCTGGAAAGCTATATTATCTGATTTTATTTTCTGATATTGGTTCTACGATTATTTACCGCGTGGTTGATCGGCCGGGTGCTGACAGCTAACACAGCAGGGACCGACCAGCAGAGATGACTTTACCACTGAAGGCTTTACAACGAAACAAAACAGCAGCAAGATAGTTAGCCATTTTATTATAATGTCTGATGAAAAATAAATAGTTCTAGAATGATATCCATTATCTAACGACACTCGATAAAATTTGAAATGGCAACATCTTGTCGATTAATTATAAAAAAAGCGGAAGCTTATAAAAGGTTGTTTCATCTTTAAAATGAGCATATGCTTTTTTGAGAGAAGGTATAATCGGCTAATATGGACATTTTTTCTAGGCTTCGTTATTCCATCTGTAAAGAGACAGTTTTGAGGAAAATGCGTATCTGACTGCTTGCAGGATAATGAACAGCGATGAGAAAATTGGCCACGCAGCTAAAACATCTGTTGTAATAGTTTATTTAAGTAAGAAAAACATTCCATCAACACTCTGTACAGCACGTAGCGGTTCGCCCCCCCCGCTCAGTTAATTATAACAGATTTCAGGACTTAATAGATGTTTACATTGCTCAGGTGTTCGGCTTAAAGCGACGAATGCTGCAACTTTGTTGTTTTTTGACGTTAGACGAGGCCTGCCCGACTCCCACCAGTGATTCATCTTTAATAAGACGTTTCAAAGGTGTGTTCGAAATATATGTGTAATACCAATCTCTTTATCCAGTCGAACAAGGCAATTTGGAATTTCTAAAGATCCCTGCAGCCAAATGGTTATCGTTCGATCGGTAGACGGCTTCAGCTGACTTATCCCTACCAGCTTCTCTGGTTCTCAGTGGAGTGTGTCGACCAACAATGGATCAGGAAGGTTAATTTCCAATAAAATTCTAAGCGTTCTTCTGAGGAAACCCTTAAAGTAACGTTGTCCGACTGGTATCAGGTGGAAGTTCTGTTTTATGTGAAACTCCTGCAATCACGCACATTATTCCTGGCTTCAACTGATTATCCTATAAGACACATATAACTTTAAATATCAGCCATCGTAACTACTACAACGTATCCACCGTTGTTAATACTCCAGCTATGTAATAATAACTCTACTTTCAGCAAGACTGTTCTGTGTTTTGCGGCATTAACGGCTGTACTGTCAGATATAAATCTTGTAATAATATTAGTAAGAAATAATAGGAGTAAAAATTAAGTAACAGTATTAAATAGTAGTGATAGTAAAGATTAATGTAGTAGGAAAAAAATAGTAGTAGTAGTAGTAGCTCTTGTAGTAATAGCATCAGTAAATATTAGCGTTACCTCCAAGCGATAAAAAAAACCGAATGGCATTATGTATTATAAGGTGTAAAGATTCCTGGCATTACGTTTTCCCTGAAGTTGACAATAGCCAGAGTTCCAGTGCGATCGGACAAGTAAATTTGGAGACGGTCACACGGACGTTTTCACGATTACGATGAAGAAATCCGCCAAAATGAGTGATTAGGGTCTTTAAAGAAGCGAAACCTATTGGATACTTGCCACTGGCTGTCAATTACATGCTAAACGTCATTCTGCATCGTGTCTATAAGCATTCGCGCACTCTGTATAATTAAAATAACCATCTCATTTCATATTTTGTTTTATACCATCTTTCTGCAGCTGACAAATTCAATAAAAAGTCCAATCAATCCAAGAGAAAAAATGTGCTTACGTGGATCATCTTCGAAAAGATACTTGAAAGGTTGTACTGATGGATGAACAGAGGCTTAGGGATGTCAACCCGTTTGTTAAATCACTTTGGCATTTCGGCTTTTATTATCCGCAGTGCCAATGCGATTGAATAACCGTGTTGATATTAACAACCGCTTTTGTCCAGGCTTTGGTTTGGCTGTTTCCATAATTTCTGCTCGATTGACAATTTGTTTTTTTTTGCTTTTGAAAGGGCTCAATCCATTGAGGAAACAAGACACCGTGCTTCGAGTAATTGGCAGAAGACTTCTTGCATTACCTTTTTAACATTCATCACCAGCAGAGATTTATCGAATTCCGGTGTCTGCTAGCTGCTCTCTTCCTACGTTTCGCAGTGTGACCAGGCCGACAACGAAAGGAACGGTATCTCCCTCCACCTGGTCCAGCACAGACCACTCATTATACCGCAACTTTTTTTTTGGCTGATCCGAACGGTTTTCTGGTAGTTAGTTATGCCCGATCTCTGATTCAATCCGTTAAATAACACGCCTACAGCCGCCATCCTGTCATCGGCTCCAGCTCTGTTCTTCTCGATCCACGCCAGGTCTCGTACAAATGACCACGTGGCCGATGTTTAGTCCGAACTCGATTCACGATTTGTCCGCGTAGCAACGCAACACTCGGAGAAAACAAGTTTCCTTTGGAGCGCATTACGGCACTAACACCGACTATGCACTGCTCTGGATTTACGAATCTTTATTTAAACCGAGTCTTTTCTTCTTATAATAAAGCAGCGACAATCCCTACTTTTATAAAGGGATTTCAAGAGTTGGAGCCAATCGTGATGCAACACCACATACATCGCCGTAATGGCAAAAGAGGGGCTCAAATACCCAGAACGTTAACACTGGCTGACTGGAACTTGCTAAACCGGATCATCGATGATATCCTGTGCCAGTTTGGTTTAATAAACAGAGAGGTCTGGTCAAATCTGTTATATTTTCGCCCAAGAAACTAAATGGTTATATTCAACTTTCTTTAACAATAGTGGCATTGATGCTATTAGATCCCCGGTTCCTTCCAATCATTTATTCACCCTTGGCACGAGGCTTGCATAAGCCACGATGGCCTGATGTGACATAGTAAGTAGTCGACTGCTATGGCTGAGGGACAAGTTCGAATCCCAGCCTGGACCGGTTCGGCTTCACGTACTTCCCTACCATTTCCCCTCCTCTCGCTCTACTTCACCAGCCGCGCACGACAACATCTCTACCGCATTCAGTCCCATCTCTATTTCACCAGCATAGCATCCGGTCTTACGAGGAAACGGTAGCAGCATAATGGTAATTAGAAATCCAACACTGAATCAGGGACCTTCTCAGCATCTTGCGTGACGCCAAGAAGATGGATAGAGCACCAGAGAGTCTTACGTAAAATCCTACTGATCAGTTTTGGAATAGCGCCACAAAGCCAAATATACGACCACTAATAGATTTCTAAAATACTGACACTTGATTTCTTTCTAATATATGCTAACAACAACTCCTGTTTCATTAACAAACCGAAAAGAAAATTTAAAAAAATTTGCGCGTGTTATAGAATCCGTAGGTGTCCCTAACTTGTGGAGAAATCGCTCTACCGTAAAAGTCCAGTTGCTTGTTCCTCGTTGCCGTGAATGAGCTGTGCTGTCTATGACTAGGCCGGAAATTCTTCAAGTGTCGCGGAAGACCGTCCTGATTCAAGACAAATTAATGGACTGAAATGAAGCAAATCTATTCATACACCGAAGTTAAGCTAATTATTGTTAAAGTATGAAAAACAATACAACAACAAAACCGTATAGAAAAACATAAAGACAATAACTGTTGTTGACGTGAGTAATACGGACATTCTATGTGGGGGTTCTGTTTATGGGAAATAATGCGTTAATCCATTGATGGGTGGGGGGAAATAATCACAGAACCGAGACAGTAGTAAACGACTTGTGTCCTGTGCTGATAAAACTTATCAAATGTAGTCTGTTACGTAGTTAGTTCTCTGTAATGTGTGGACACGGTATTCTTAGTAATCGTTCGTTCACAGGTTTTTTGTGGAGTTTTAAAGAGTAGCGTATGAAATATAGCTTGTTTTATAAAATCATAATATATTAAACAGGAAATTTAATTTACGAAAACCACAGGAATTTAATTCAAAGTAAATCTCTACTGATGCTAAGTACGAGAAGCATTTAATTTAAGCGAGTCACATTAGACTAGTGTCTGTCTGTCAGTTAAATAGGCGATATCCAGTTAGGCAAAGAGTCAGTTAGATAAGCGATATACCAATTAGATGAATCCAGTCAGACGAGAGTCAGTTAGATAGGCGATATCCCAATTAGACGAATCCAGCCAGACGAGAGTCAGTTAGATAGGCGATATACCAATTAGACGAATCCAGTCAGACGAGAGTCAGTTAGATAGGCGATATCCCAATTAGACGAATCCAGTCAGACGAGAGTCAGTTAGATAGGCGATATACCAATTAGACGAATCCAGTCAGACGAGAGTCAGTTAGATAGGCGATATACCAATTAGACGAATCCAGTCAGACGAGAGTCAGTTAGATAGGCGATATCCCAATTAGACGAATCCAGTCAGACGAGAGTCAGTTAGATAGGCGATATCCCAATTAGACGAATCCAGTCAGACGAGAGTCAGTTAGATAGGCGATATACCAATTAGACGAATCCAGTCAGACGAGAGTCAGTTAGATAGGCGATATACCAATTAGACGAATCCAGTCAGACGAGAGTCAGTTAGTTAGGCGATATCCCAATTAGACGAAGAGTCAGTTAGATAGGCGATACATCAATTAGACGAATCCAGTCAGACGAGAGTCAGATAGTTAGGCGATAGCCCAGTTCAAGGAGTCTACTATTCACTTTACATCTTTATACACAGAACTGAGTTATGATGGGCGGCGATGTAGTTTAAGATCGAAATTCTTTTCCTGCTGGACACCGACTCGGTTATACGTATCTTTCTGGCACTGTTTCCTCTAGCTCTTCTTTACCAGCTGTCCGCCTTCGGTTTCTTCTCACCTTTGAATAATTCATGTAGGGTTTTTTGTTGTTGGTGGTGTTTTACGTAAAGCGAGCTGAGCTGTTAAAGCATCAATCCCACTGACGAATGCCAGAGACAGACAGTGCTAAAATATTTCGGTATCAAACCTCTCTACTTTTTAAAGGAAATATCTATAATAATGGATTGAGACACCTTTTTTTTTACCCGAATAGCAGCCATGACACAACATGATATTTAGTGACATCGAGTCCACAAGATGTTAGAAGGTGTCCTGAGGGATACTTATTCATTCAGTCATTAATAAGGCACGCAATTTATAGAGAGAGATAGACAGAGGATCGTGATGACAAACATGGTCCTGTCTTTCTCCCATCTGCGCAAAAAAGAGGGTGAAGCGTGATTCGTCAGGCTACATCACTTTTCGCCACTTCTCGGTATGATGTCTACCCTCCTCACACAACAGGAGGAGTCCTTTCAGTCTCTCCATGTTTGTCACTATAACCAGTAGTTTACGCAAAGGTCTCCTACTTCCATGGTTTATCCGTTGCAGCGTTCTTCGCGACGTGGGGCTGGAGATAAACGTGGACTGTGCCGCTCTGGAGATTTCTCTGTCAGTTGGTCTGTCGCCTGGAGACGGGCTAGACGTTTCTGTTCTGTCTAACCACTTGCTCGCCTTTCCCTCCAAAAAGCGTTCGCGGCCACACCTCCATCGCAGCAGACGTCTCTCCACCCTTTGCCATTGCTGGTAAACTCGACTGACCGCTGTCTTGGAGCAGCCTACCAACAAAACCGTCTCTTGGCCAGTGTGGCGCCAGCCGGACCCGCACCTACCATCTTTGCCTCTTCCGAACACTGCCACGCTTTCGCATTCCTGTGATACTGGTTGTGAACGTTTGTTGAAGCCATGTATGCAGCCCAAACCTAAGTTACATCTGAAGCTCAGGTCAGGTCCAAGTCTGAAAGGCTAAAAAAGTTACATCGGCCTTAATAAAGCGGCCAGTAGGCGTAAGTCATGGCGGCGGCACGAAAGACTTTCCTCGGCGGGAATGGTCACGTGTGAGCTGATAGCGATATTACATCATAACCTGATTAACTGCGGTGAACGCGACACTGTGTTCTGGGATGAGAAGATACTGATGATGTCATCGCTTGAATTCCGTCGAACAACTTAGCGACCGACTAGCATTTTCATTAAGCACTCAAAATCATTGCTTTTTAGTAGTGTAGTTTAATTTTAAAATTGCATATTCTCTGTAAACATTTATAAACTAGGCTCTCTACTTCTGATAGTGTCGTGTACACCCCGCGTCTCGGAACATCACAGAGTTTTGCTATCATTTCGATTAATGATAATTAAACTGCCTCCCCTCTGGTTTCCTTTCTTCCTATAATCGAATAACAAGTTCCTTCCTTTATCTGTCTCTTTCCTATCACCGATATGGATGTTATTTAATTAGCATTACCGTCAGAGGAAGCAGTTTTAATTAAAGCGAATCAAAGACAACTTTGAAAAGCCGGTTTTTGTCTGTTGAGAAAATCAACTGTGAAATTCGCCTTCAAAATGGAAAAGAAAAAACACTGTGTACACAGATTTAATATGGAGAAATGGTGATGACACGTTTTGGCCGGACCTTTTTGTTCACTAGGACCCGTTTTAACTAAAAAGATGGCACAATGTCTTCAATTAAAATAACAAACGAGAGCAGTTTGTCTTTATGCCCCACCCAGGAAAAATAAAGACAAAGTAGCTATCAACGTAAGTGAAGAAAAGAGAATTTTCTGGAGCTTTTGGTGCAAAGCGTTCAGACCTCTAAAGAGAGGAAGCGAAAAATGCAGCAGGAGCCGGGATATCTGTACTACATGTTCCCGCCACCTATCACTTCAAGTACTGAAGTAGCAGACGATTCTGAGCGTCCATTGCATATACTACGAAAGGTAACTGCGAATGTAGAAGATGGCTTGTTGAGCAGAAGTTAAAAGCCTATACTGCCCCAGCTCCTCTGGCCAGAGATAGTAGATTAAAAAGAGTGTAATCATCAGCCATAAAATTAATGGCTGCCAATTTTTGAGCGCACCTTTAATAGGTAGATTAAGAGAGTAGCTTACTCTCGTTCTCAAGAGATAGATGGAAAAAAATTTCTTTACAAAAAAAGTTAAAGTAAATAGGTGTAACTCGGCGCATTGACAATATTTGAGAAGCTATTTTAGAGAATTGCTTAAATCATGTAAATGTGATTAATTATAATAAGTATGAAGAACAAACCTCAAATCAACAAGATTAGAAAATATGCTTATACATAGTTCGGATTAAATTTAATAAGAATGCTTTTTATTGGTATAAACAAAAGCAACGTAATCTTTACAATTAAAGACATTAAAAGATCTTATAACGAGAACAAATGTTATAGAGTTTTACTGCAAAACGAATTATAGAATTGTTAATGAAGGGCAGAAATAGAATTAGACAAAGAATTAAGGTGAGGTATTTTGATAGACGTGGTCAGGATCGATTTAAATAAAATAGAATGGATTTATATTAAAATACATGGATACACAATTAATTATTAAGGAAGCATTTATAGAAAAATGTGTAATAAAAGCTCTATTTTTAAAAACGTTATACATATGTAGATGGTGAGTTAAAGCATGGTAGAAGTAAAGATTCTATACAAAACAATAAGAAATGATTGGGATATTAATAAAATAATTGTGTTACTTTTATAGGTTAAGAATTTAAACATAAGTTTATACAAAGCTTGGAGTTGTATAGTGTTCCAAATAGAACTGGTCTCTCTTAATGTAATTGGTCTTATAACATAAGTATCAAAACGATTTGTGAATCAAAGGAATATGGAATAACTAGGATAGAGATTGTACATTATAGACATAACTGAGCAGATGGAACTTATACAGAAGATGGTCTTGAATATGCAGAAGAAGAGATAATATTTGAAGAAAATAGGAAAATAGGAATTCTGAGATTCTGTTTAAACAATGGGTCACACATACAATGAATTTAAGGAACAATTTAGTGATGCGTATCAAAGATTTAAAAAAAAAATTTAAAGGGGAAACTAAGCGTGATATTCATAGGCAACAACGCAACAAAACAGAATAAAGCTGATTTAGTTTCTGAAGATGTCGCGGAAGTGTTTGAGGAAGAACAAATAGACAAAAGAGTGGAAATAGATGCGGTAAAAATCAGAAAGAAATTTTTGAAAACAAATTTGTTGTAGTATTTTAAAAATATATATTAACTGGCTTAAGTGCTAAAAAAATCAGGTGTTATTTACAAAACGATTACGGAGGAAACCCTGGAGCTCGTATTAGACGCCGGAGAGTGATTAAGGGTCGCTGATTAGGTAAAGGACGTAACTCGGAAAACAGAGACACCAGACATAAACGAAGAGATTAGAAATTCAGAGCTAAGCAAAAAAGTGTGCAGCGGTCCAACCCTGACAATGAGCACCAGTTACCTTGCATTGGTTTCGTACTTTTTATTATATTAACAAATAATTTTTCTCACGGAATATTTTTAAAAAAAAAATATTTATTTTTTACTACTTTTAGGAATCAGCTGACTTAAATTAACCTTTTTAGATATTTTAACTTTTGTCAAAGCTTTTCGTAGTAGTATTAGTTTGCCATCTATCTGCCATTGGAGTTCTTGGAGAAATAAAGTGGTGGGTGGCATAGAACTTCTCATTAAAATTTACCACATTTTTAACTGCTTGGTGCTTGATATACGGCAACAGTTTCAATAAAATACAATAATAAAAACAGCAAAATAATTCTAGTTTTTGTAAATATAGCAAAACGAATGGAAAATTTTAATTTATACCAATGCATTAAAGTGTATTAGCATAATTTGTGTATGAAAAAAGTAAGAAATCAAAATCAATATAGTAGAACTGGCAGATTTATTAATCATAATTAGAAAACCAGAGAACGACATAGAGAGAAGGCGTCTATTTTATTTTCATGACACAAGAAAAAAATTTACTTTAAGCAAAACTGGATAGAATCTGAATTACACAAGCATCGTCTGACGTCATTTCCGCCGTTACTTAGCTACGAGATATCACGTCCTCTGTTCGATCCGCACCCGGTATTTGGCTATGATGTGTAGTTGATTTCGTCTGTTTTGACTTACCGGTGGTTTGTAGAACAACTTAAATCAACGGACGGTGGCTGCGCCAGGGTTCTTTCCCCCCTAAGGTGTACAATTTTAGAATAAAGAACATCAACAATAATCAGTTGTTTTGACAAGTCAACAACTACAATTTGGCACCTAGATAAACAAGTGACGACAGTAGGATAATTTTAGGCTCTCTCCTCCCACATTTATTCATCCATACCGAAAATACCCTGAAACGTCATCACCATCATCATCAATGCTGACAACGTGTTTTCCTTGCATTGCTTAATTTAATTGAAAATTCCCTCCGGATCTCGAGTTGGCCCGAAACTATAGAGATAGCTGCTATGTGAATGCTTCCTGAATTTTCTACTGATAAATGCGTGCATACGGAAAAAAAAAAAACAAAGCAAGTCAAACGTCGTATGTTATTTTTCAGTTTTATGTCATATTCACATCCCAAACCAAAACTAAGCCATAACAATACTCTGTCACGATGACTGCTTAATACGACATTTACATGGTCTTATAAATCTACGAAATAATTCAGCTTTTAAAAGCCAAAGCTGGAAAGGTTTGTGAACAGAATACGTTTATATTCTCTGTACTATATATGTCACTTTTTCTATAAAATTAACAATTATGACATAACGACACTAGAAGTAGAAAAGTGCTTTATCATAGAATTGTTTAAAAGAAAAGAGCAGATTCATTATTATAACTGATATGACTTTCCCTCCGTTTATAGATTAATTATGCTTTGGAACAAAGTATAAATAAGAAGAGATGATCTTAGAAACAGCATAAACATCTAAGTTTACTCAAAAAAAGAAATAATAAAATTTAGAAATAAAAATAAGAAACTATTTCGTTTCGGAAGCTCATTATAGCAAATTCACTTTACCCTGTTGTGAAGTCTGCAGAAAAGATGAGCATCCAAAGTTTACCATTCCTTTTGTATGATTGTTGGCGATTTTCCCTTCTACGACATTCTTCCATTGCTTAAATTTTTGTTACCATAATTAGTAGATGTTCCAAAAGTTCATGAAAAAAAACTTAAAAAGAAAGAATTAATAATGTTTTTATCTCGTGCTAATTCGTTTATTATACAATGAAAAAGATAAATGTAACATTTCTTTAAGTGGTGCGAACGCAAACTCCGAGAGTGACGTCACCGCCTAATTTAGTTCGTCGTTCAGAGCTAAAGAAGCGAGTAGATGCGCTATTATTCGAAACGGTACGTTGTTATTCGGCGTATAGTCGTTTGATACAAATCATTGTTAAATCTTGTTGATTAAAAGAGGGGAAACCGGATGAAAATACACGTAATAACCCTGAACTCAAATTCTTAGGTATTTCTAAAAAAAATATTTAAACTAAATTATTTTGCCGTTTTGAAAGAACTGTTCCGTGAATTTCAGCAGTTTCGAAATTCTCGTTCATGCTTTTCATTCGGCGACTCCTCTTTTCAGTCAGTAGCAGCCACCGGCAGCGACTGCGGAAACAAAGTGCATCTATGATTTTCTTCAGCATCTCTGGCTTGAAACTGAACCAGGAATCGCTGGTTGCTAGCCCATGTGTGTTACCAATGAGCAGAGTTTAGGATAACGGTCCGCCACTCACTATGAGAGGTGTTCATAGAAAATACTCAGAGATACTAAATAATGCCTCATTTGAGCAGTTACCATTGTCACTTTGGGTAGCAATAAAAAAAAAAATGCGACTTCAAGTAGGGTTTTACAGAGAATACTAATCCGAGTAGTTACGGCGTGTCGTGTCGAGTGGAGTTTTACTTAAGTGCTTATTTGAGTAGGCATCTGGGTCAGTTCAAGTCGGAGTCTATCAACTGTCATTTCTGTTCTGCTCTTCTCCGCAGAATCAGCGCCAAATCGTAGATTGCAAAAGCAGTGAAAACGATTATAGGTTTTCAAATTTTACCAAAGCCAACATTTCAAAAAGACCTGAAACGTGCCGCAGAATCCAACAGACACGGGAACTTTTAGTTCGTGAAGAAAGTGGCTGATCAATAACATTCATAAATTCTTGAAAGTTCCGCAGTCGGTGTCTACCTTTTATTCTTCACGAGCACTCGGTAGTTGGTCCACCGAAGCCAGGAAGCTTCCTCTAATGGATGTCTTATGTGCACGACGGGTCTCGACGAATATGAAGAATAGTTACTTTACTGATGGCAACCGATTTTTTGCTCATTCGATTATGAATTTACGGTGTGGTATGTTTTCTATCTTTTCTTACCTGGCGCATTATGTGCGAGCATGAACGCAACGTGTGTGTGTGTGTGTGTGTGTGTGTGTGTATACATGTGTGGGCGTGTGGTGTGTAAACGCTAAACACGTTTTCAAAATCTATTTACTCGGAAATCTGCAGCAGGGTTTGTTCTCCTTCGGTGGTCGCCTCGTGCTGCTGACAGATATCGATGGTTACTCTCATTTCTCATCAGCGCCGTGAGGGTGGGTCAACTATAATTGGGCAAAAAAGCACTTAATGTTTTAAACAGTCAGAGAAGAGAAATAACACAAAAAGCGGAAAACAAACCATTTTATGGATGTACTATATCAGAATTAACAGAGGAAACAAGCCGGAATGTCCTGAACTCGATGAAGCTGCATGATCGATGTTTTCCTTCTACCAACACAATACACTCGACTAATTAAATATTAAGATCTTTCGTAAAAGTTGCATCAAGAATTCGAATGCTGCTTTACTACGTTTCTCACACCGTCCCTTTAAATCGAAATGCTACTGGTCGGAGGTTAGAGAAGAAACCGTAAAATTTAATTTTTTAAAGCGTATTTACCATTCAGTGTTAATCAACAGCTGTTAATTATGCTTGTATTTGGAAAACATCCTAAAGAATTATTTGATTTTTTTTTTTTTTAAAAAGCATATCTTTTATGAAGACATCAATCAGGGAATGGAATTAATGTGGCCCTTACTGTAGTACTGCCGTAATTGCAAAGTAAACGCCACAGGCGCCAGTGGGCATTTTAATTATTTAACACTTGATCCTTATGGCAGCGAATTACTTGGGATAACGAAGCGTCGTGTTGTGGGGCGACACGGGGGCAGTAGTCCGATAGGAAGCTTACGAGCGGAGGTTGTCGGACGGTCTTTGTGGATGACTCACCGTTCATGGCCCAATGACGTCCCAGCTGTGGTAAAACCGTCGTCGCTAGACACGTGATAACATTACGCTTCCTTTCTTTCACCTGTAGATTAATCGGATATCTTTGCCTTTTGGTAAATCTCGTACTAAGTTATTGCAACAGTAAACCTTTCTCACACTCGAAGAAAATATTGAAAAAAAAAATTTATAACTTTTTTCAGCTTTTTTTTAAAAAAACGAGCACGGGAAATTTTAACAGAAAGATTTACTAATTTATGTCGATTATGCGGATTATCCCAGTGTTTCGGGCTGTTTATACACGGACTTTGCGTCACTTCTAAACTGGGAAAGTGTTAAACGAGCGCACAAGATTTACAATAGAATAATGCACAGATTGCTATCTTTAATCTAACAGTTATCATTCTGAGTGATATTCTATCTTTTGGCAGAAATTAATTCTTTTCTCAGCCGTCCTTCCGAAGTACGGGAGCGTCTTCTTTTTTTAAAAAAATATTTACCTCTTATAAGTTTTGACAATGAAAACTGCGCACATAATGAAATATTTTAAGCGTAGGATTAGTTATTCAGAGAAGTGTGAACATTGCAGGTCCAACATTAATGACCATTCCTACTTTAAACTGATTGTGTTTTCTACCCAAGGCAAATTTCTTGAAGGCTGCTGATTAGAGTGGGCCATCCAGACAACGACTAAGCCGACCGAAATACGCCATTATACACTTCTGTCTCAACAGCCATTTTGAAAACTTGCGCAAACCCATAAAACATTTAAAGCACACCGCGCAATTACTTTCGGCTTTATCGGTGTTATACTATTTTTGGCACCGCAGTTATTTGCTTTAATTCCTTTCAAACTCTATTTTCGAAGGAAACCTGTCGCAAACGGAGCATTCAGACAAAAACTAATTTTCGAGCAACATTTCCCCCTCCCTCCCTCAGACTGCTGTTAAACAGACGTTTGGGATCCACCGATGTACAGCACACAAGAGGAAATGAGAGAGCTGGAGTTTGAAGGATTCAAAAGGGGGAAGAAGGGTAGTTTCGAGTTACAGGTTTCGTTGTATTAGACGACATCGTTATCATGTAATAAGGTTAAACATAGTTGAATTACTTGGGTGGGTTGGAGGAGATTGCTAACCAGGGTGAAGGCCCGAATTCAAATTCCAGTAGAGACCGGCTTGGACTGGCGTACCTCCCTGGCACGAATTCTAATCGCTCTTCACCAGCCGGTCCTGTACGCTTCTTCCGGACATTTCGGTATACTCTCACACGTGTAAGAGTTCCAGTAGGGGTTTTCCTGTACGTGTGTTGGAGGCTTTTCAGATAACATTTGATCGGACTGCAGCTCGTCCACCGCTCAAAATCCCGCCAGGTGGCTTACTCGCTCGCTCTCCTCCTGGTGTGCTGCTGTGAGATGTTCTTAGACCCCGGAAGTCAGGCCAAGCTGCATCTGAAACGCCGCTGTTGGCTGACTGCGTTCTGTATAAATAAACTAATGACCCAGTGTATAATGCGCGATAAAGCGAATAATTTTCAGATGGGGTGGGGATGAGGGTGTGTGTCTGCGACCTCTCCTCGTTCAAACACAACTGCGGATACCCGAAAGTTTTCAGGTGTCAAGGTAGTTGCGGAATTCTATGGTGGCGCTGCCAATCCACCAAATGGCCTCTGGGGGACCTTTGTCACCTCTCGTTTGTTTTATTGTCGTCTGGAAAACTTTTCCTGTTGCCGCCGTCTTCAGAATGCTGCTGGGGACCGACTGTCTGTCTGATCGCTTCGTGACGAGGAGGAGCGGGAATGGTTGCGGGTGATACACATGGCTGTGACGTTTTAATTTGTAGAAAAGTTAAAATCGCTGCGTGTTGATCAATTCTGAAAACACTGCTGCTGCTGCTGGCGCTCATGACAGCTAATCTTTTACTTTAAGGCGACATGTGTAATAACTGTCAGAGTGGGCCCGGTCTGTTGGTATTACTGGAAGGAAATCAGAGTTATCTCCCAATGATAATAGATACGTGGTTTTCTGTCACACCCCCACTGCACAATTCCATCAGTAACATGGCCAGGAAAGTAAATTACTGTACTAACTGTCTTAAAAAGAGTTTGGAAATGACGAATTAAATCACATGCGCAGACGTTTTAATTTATAAATATTTCATCGTCTTTAAAACAGCTGAATCTAAATAATGAATTTTAATAGTTACTGCTTTTGCGATCTCAGCTTTATTGTATGAAGTAGAAGAATATTATAAACAGATATAGGCTGTTCTAGACGCTATAAATTTTACCACTTATTTAAATATTTAAAAACCGCATGTAAATCACTGATAATTTACCTGATGATTAGAATACGAGAGTGAAGAAGTGGAAGTCGTGACTATTCACTCAGAATTACGGTCTAAGAATGCGCTTACAAAATCGCATGACGTCACAACTAGAGTTGAGTTCGTTGAGTTCTGGTGACTCGTGTAAAATGTCAGACGCCCTGCTTTAGTTTGGAGAATAGGGAAAAAAAAAAAATTATAGATTTTTATGAAAATATCCCACACAACAAAAACTCGGAATAAGGTCTTCATAACACATGCACAGAACAGCACGGACCGCAGGCTGTTCGTGACTGTTTGCTTTGTGGGTATTTCTACCCGCACGGTTAATTAGAGTAAAAGGTCAGTAATCGGCTTTGGCTTAGTGTAATACTGTTTTGTAGAGTACGTATGGCGTTCTTCACAGTTGTTATCACGAATTTCGATTAATTTTTTTAAACCAGTTAGGCAAGACTCTAAGGTTCATATGTTTCCAATAATCGCAACAATAATCCAATTCATTGTTGTTTATTCGCATAAAATAATAATTGCAGATCCAGAATTAAAAAGGCTGACGGTATTAGGTCTTGGGCATAATCAGAGCGTTTGAGCCTCCCGACGATCTGCGCTGCTGAAGCAGGCCTCTTGGGACCCCATCCTTTAAGAACACAGCCCTGGTAGAAAAAAAAAAAAAAAAAGGGAAACGTTTTCATTATAACCAACTCGGGATACGTACGAACGAACTCTCGACACTGGAAAAATAGCTCGGCTACGCTTTGCAGCAGCGACAGTCCCGAGGACGCTCTTCACACAGAACATGAAAGGGACGAGATTAAAGCGACACAAGACTGGTCATGGAAAACGTTTAGCGAAAGAATTTCGTATAGCCGAGCGCCATCTGCAATTGTTTTCAACTGAAGTGGCGCGTGAATACACAAAAAAAAACGAGGAAACCATAATCACTGCAGATATGCATGTATACCATCTCTAAATTATTCCCACAAGTACTTCTGATTAATTCCCCATTGTAGTAAACACTCTATTAATATTGAATTGCTACTGTTATTTTTATTTCCGAGTTTTCCGATAATTCTATATCTAAATACTTAATAAATATTCGCGGTGTCGATATTAGTTGTATTCAAAACATCTGAGAAGTTGTGCATCGGCTGACAGCCTGATATTTTATTATTTATAAAAGAAACATTAAATCTCGCCACAGCCATCTTTCTGACAGTGGTGTCGTCACATCACCGCCCCCGCTGGTTATTGTCGCTGTCGGGAAGATCTGGCAATACAGCTGCTGAGTAAATGCCCTACGGTTGGCTGGCTTCAGCTAGGAGAATTTCAGAGCTGGCCTTATACCACTGTGTGAAAAACATGAGATATCTAAACATCGCATATTTAATAACTTACCTCTCTAATAAAAAATTCTTGTTAAAAGTAAAAAAAAAGAAGAAAAAAGTTTTTTTTTTTTGACTGCGAGCAGAACGCTGAGCTATCGTTCATCTGGGATCCGACTCTCTGTTCACAGGGTCTTTGGGATAGCGGGCCTGCAGGAAGCTGGCTTTTATAAATAACCCGACAGAGTAGAGTGAACTGTTTTTTTCCGAGGTATCTTAATTCGCCGACTTTGTGAAGTCAAAGAACGACGGGGTACTTTGGTGATTTGACTGCGGTAGTTAACGACAACTGAAGATTAGCCAGGAACTCCTACTTTAAACTATATTATTGTCAATCCTTTTCAAATCTAAAGTCTGCATACTTGCCGACTCTCCCAATTTTTGCGGGAGTCTCCCGATTTTTAATCAACCTCCCGCCCTCCCGCTTTTTTCGTAAAAAAAGACTCATTTCTCCCGATTTTTAAGAACTCTCCCTTTAAAATGTGAAACAACCCGATTTTTCGTCACCCAAAGTAGACATTTCGCGAGTTTTATATTTTGACCAATCAGAAATCAGCAAACCCGTCGCCCCGTTGTGCATGGCTCACGTTATCGTCGTCCGCCATTTGAACCAATAGCCACCCGTCACTCCGCAGGCTTGTCTCCCGCAGCAGGCACTCCCAGTTGCGTCACAGGTTCTTGACAATCCAACGCTGGATGAGTTGTTGGCATGTAAATGCAATAGAACAGAGGACTGTCGTGCCTAAAAACCAAGTAGGACAACTTTGAAAACAGCAAAGTCAGCCTGTGTTGCCTACAGTAAAGAATTAACACTTGGACATGAGTCAGAGCATGACTGATTGCATTTGACAATTGTGACCATATGGAAATTTAGAGACAGATAATCATGGGTGTTTACGTTTTCTTTGTTCTTTGTTTACATTTTCGAGCGCTTTGTCACTCGGATTGCCAAAGTCTCCCCCCCCATGGAAATTTTGGAAAGTTGGCAAGTATGCGTCTGATGATGACAGCACGGAAAGAAGACGAAGTGTAGGTCCATTAAATCTGACACCACTAATAAAATGATTGGAAATCTTACTAGGGTTTTCTCTGGTCGGAATATGTGAAGACGCGGGCGCAGTACATTTAGACATATTAAAGACTTACCGAACACACTCATCTATGCTTACATTGGCAGCCCTAAGTGGACCCACTAATGTAATGATATGTCATGCGTTATATAAAATGAGTTTATCAGTCTGTATAATTACACGTAAAATAGAATATGAACCTCAGGAAATATTTATACATAACAAAACGTGTAACAAGCCATTTTATGTAACTTCGAACACGAGGTTTTCCATCAAAACATCTTTCCCATTGACGTTTAGACCCTGTAGAAGGGTGTGGAAATTTTATTTACAATCTGAAAACTTGCATTTATAGACAATATCAGACATGGCCACGTTTTCGCGAAATGTGTCGGCACCTCGTGCCGCAGGACTGTCGGCAGGGAAGCTTCGTGTCCTGATCACCACCCGGCATCTTCCAAGGTGTAAACTATCCTGGGTGCTTCAGAGCAGAATCTTTAAGGTAGCCTCATGGTTCGCCTCGAAGACGGCGCTGAGTGGACCCCTTTCTTGTCTAAGAATATTTTAGTGTGCGATTCGAGTCGCAGTTAAGCTAAAAAAAACAAAAAAGAGTAGAGTATCCGTGGCAGCCATAAACACTGGCGATGCCACCCGTTTTTCTGCCAACTCTTTGCGTAGTTCTTTTCACCTGAGCCCGGGAGGTTACATCTCGATTCTTATGGTCAAAGAATTCTCTTCCAGAAGATTGGTTTGTTTACATGACTTCTGGTAGGGTTTTAGACGTTACAACCGTCCTATGGCGCTGCCAAAGGTCTTATTTTGGCCACTCTGCCTGCTGGCTTAGAAACGTACATCCCGTTTCAAATAAGTTTTGCGTGAACTTTAACCCTATTGGCTTTAAACGGTTCAGTAACCAACAAGGAGGCTGGTAACTTTCTGCTTTTCTTTACTAGTTTGGTTATATATATATGCTAGTTCTTGCATTGGTCCTACTGCTGGGACTTCCTTTGCGAACAGTATTCACTAACAAGTCAGACTTTAAAATTTTATATAAAGTTTGTTGAGCTGTTGTGTACTTATCATCAAGCATTAATGCAATTTTCTGAATACTGAGACTCTTCCAGCAGTGATCTTACGCCCGAGATCAGTCGGCAACTTCACATATTCTTCGCTAATGTAACAAAGATAGAAATATATCTAGATTGTATACCTGGTGTATGGTTCCCTGATTGATCCTCGGAATCAATATTATGTCAAACAGAAAAAGGAACCAGTATTAATGCCCATTATGTGGTATTATTCCTGGGCAGATCTTTGATCTACAAATATTTCCTGAAGATAATACTGGGTTTTCTTTTTTTGTAGATCTTGTGAAGAAGTAAGTATTTTTATTATTGCTTTATAAAATAAGTTTTTACACTGTACCGCCAAAATGTGTCTGTGCTCCGAAGATGGCCTTTCAAAAATTACATGCGAACTCCTGGGGGTATATAGCGTAGTTAGGGCCCTACTTCTGGGCAGCGTAACCTAATGTCAAGAATATCTGAGTACTACTACTTACTTTACAAGTGCTCGGATGGCAGGAAACCAGAGATACCGAGAGTAACGAGTCCGAGCCAGTTTCGACCTGGATTCGAAGTCGGGCCATCAACCGTGACAGTCCAGTGTACTACCACTGAGCCACTGGCCACACCTGTAGTCAACTGATGCATATATATATATATATATAACTTTGAGAAAAAATTTTGAAATCTAAATTGAATGTATATTCTTCAAACACGAAGATTTACATATGTTAACAATGTAATGCTCAGAAATGAAGCTTGTCAAAACTAAATCATCAGATATGTTTTAACAAATAAAGATACAGTTTCGATTTTCCTGATTGTTTGACCCTGAAAAGGTTTGTCATATCTGTAAACTGTGAAATCACGCTATTGTTTTTAAGAAGAGTTTAAATAATACACGAGTCTGGACAAATCCACTGATCGAACACCGCTATACTCTGGCGTATGGGGGCCACGGGAAATGAAAGGAAAATGAAAAGCTCATTTAAGAGAGAAAGTGAAATTTGTTGATTTAAACCTGAAGTTATTCCATATAGCTAAAAGTTTCGGGCCATGACTCATATTATGCGTATTTTAAATAACAGATTATTTTGAGTTCCTTATCTATGCCATTACTTAAATAAAGTGAATTGCCAGAGAACTTAAATGGTACAGGTACAACAGAGCAGGCCCACGATAGCGGTCTCAGGGTTGAGTAAAATGACGGAAAACTGCAGGACTGACTCTCAGAGATCTCGCCGGATCTAGCTCTTAGAGCCTCTGCTCTAGATGGATCGATCTCTCTCTCTCTCTCCATCTCTCTCTCTCTCTTCTCTCTCTCTCTCCTCTCTCTCTAGCTCTCTCTCTCTCTCCTCTCTCTATCTCTCCATCTCTCTCTCTCTCTCTCTCTCTCCATCTCTCTCTCTCTCTCTCTCTCCATCTCTCCTCTCTCTATCTCTCCATATCTCTCTCTCTCTCTCTCCATCTCTCTCTCTCTCTCTCTCTCTCTCTCTCTCTCTCTCTCTCTCTCTCTCTCTCTCTCTCTCAGTCTCTCTCAGTCTCTCTCTCACCATCTCTCTCTCTCTTCTCTCTCTCTCTCCATCTCTCTCTCTCTCTCTCTCTCTCTCTCTTCTCTCTCTCTCTCTCTCTCTCTCTCTCTTAAATGCCATTATTATAAGGAAGATACGACTTGCAAATTGTTAAAATAATAACGTATTTCTTCTGGTTTTCATCATTTAAGGAAGACATTCACTTATCTTGTAAACATTTCACATCGCCGTAACAGATTACAATAAGGCGTCTGAAAACCGACTTCATGAGGCAGGGCTGTGCTGTGACACGTGTCCTTATGTTAACAGCCTAGAAAAAAAACACGACCGATGTATTGTTCTTCGTTGTTAACGGATGCGTAGCTTCTACGCCACAACATCTCTGGACCCTGGCTAAATGGCAGTGTCCGGATGTTTTCTGCAAACGTCGGTGAGCGCAGTCGCTAAACCGAAGAACGATGGACGTAACCCTCGTCTCTGACCGTCAGGCTCGTAGTAAAGTCACCTATCGATTTCAGCCTTTCCACAACTGTTGCTGAATAGTTGCACACAACTTCGACACAGCTTGCGAATGCGTCCAGCGATAACGGCGGGTTGTACACAAACGTCCTGCGGACCAGATTAATGGATTTCTGATCAAGATACTATAATTTTGGTTGCTAGTCAATTTATATGTTATATACCTTTTTAAATTTTTAAATCATCTTATTAGATATGCTTAATATCTTGAAGTTCAAGCATTTCCACCCGATTTCTTAAATGCATCTATAAGCCATTTTGTGCGCATCTTTATACCGAGGGTTAATAGAATCGATGATGTTAAAAATTTAGAAATAACAAAGACAGAATTAGAATGAAAAAGAAAGCAGACCTCCAGTCATAATTTATTTTTAAATTACATACAGATAAGCTGATTTAAGTAGTTATGGATTTAAGACTGAAAAAATAACTGCTACCAGGCTTTTCGCTTCTTTATTATTTTATAAATGTAACATTATTAATGAACAAACAAAACCAACCGAAAGGTGGTAAGCAAGCGAACGTTTCTGTGACATCTCCAGATGCATGAGCGGAGGAAATGATTACACAGGCCGAAAGCTACCCACTAATCTTTTTCTCTCGCGCTTTCTTTTTCCAGAACCAATTAACGCCATCCTTAGCGGGAGCGTATTGATTCCTCGCTTTCAGCGCGGTATAGGATACTCCTGGCTTGCTTCCTCTTCCTAGCACCGCCATCGTTGAATACAGGCAGCCATTTTCGGACGTCTAACCTGCTAACTGATAACAGCGCCGATCTGCGGTGCAGAGTTATGCAACTTGGCGAGAAATTCCTTCCCGTACAATCAATAGTCTTTCCGCAGTGAATAAAACACGCGGGCACAAACCAACTAACTCTGAAGGAAGCCTGTGTCATAAACAAGAGATGTGAGAGAGAAAAGCAGATAAATTGACAAGCTTGAAGTTTGCAGTGTTGAGGGGACTCAGATGGCACAGGCAGCTGAAAATTCCCGAGAGCACGAACAGGCCGATCTTGTCGCGACTGTCACCGATGTCTTAGGCTAGAAAAGCGAGAGTTTGCTACCGACAATATCGGAGCGATCGAGCGGGACAGGTGAGGTGGCCGGCCGGACTCGGAGGAGACCATCCGGAGTTATTACTACGGACGGCTTTTTCCGAGAAGGGATTACGGCGGAAGACGGAGAGGTACGGAAGGTTAGAAACTGGTACTCAAGTGGGTAACGGCACATCAATGGGCAGGTCGGTAATGCACGAGTGAAGGTGGTGTCGTGGAAGCCGCTTTGACGTTCATCCGTGTTACCCTGTGGAGCAAGACTCTCGGAGGCCAAGGCACAAAAGGAATGGATCCTCTTTCTTGGTAACGTCAAAGCCAAAGTGACAGTTACGTTACATCCCTGCGGACAAGAGGATACGGTACAGAGAGAAAACAGACGATATTGGCAGAGGAGGCTTAGGCTTTTAGACTGCTAAAGAGGCCCCCCTGCCGACATTACAACTGAGCTAAGCCGACGGGTCAGAGACCAAGAAATTGAAAGTCGGAAAGAGCGCTGGTCTACCATACGGCTATTACAGGAAAGACAGAGTGAGATAAAGGTACTGGGAAGAGACCGATGGAATGAAATGGAAATCGTCGCAAGGAGGAGAGAAACAACCAGGTGGTGGAGGCTGCATCTATAAACATCCACGTGAATGAATTATAAGTCAGATATAAAATTCGCTGTTACTATTATCCGTTAATGCAGCCGGTAGAGTAATGCTTCGCATATTTTGAGGACTTTACTAAAGAAAAATTAATTTGCGTATCTATGTATTTATTGTGTTTAAGTAAATAATTGGCGAGTCAGCCGTTCTGATGGCAGCTTGGTGGTTTACGCATTGTAGTATTATTTATTAATGTGTACTGATTTTAAACAATATACTAAACACCGGCTGATCACTAAATGTTACTTCTTTACTTCTCTTGTCTTTAATACGGTACACCGCGAGCAGCCTCGAGGGAATCAGAGATGCATTCTTGGAAACACCATTGATCAAAATGTGCACGATTGTTTTCAGCTCTGCAGCCATTCCTCCGGTTATGGACTCGCCAGGCGCTAGGACACCTGGCGGCGAACCGTCATTACTACAGTATTATCAAGACCCGTACCGTATTACAGCACACCGAGGCTTCACCTTTCGTCTGTACGACAAAAAGCCTCGCAGCGTCGGGAATACCTTTCCTCTGCTCTCTGGTAATAAGTCAGGCAAATTACGCGTTAATTTTATTCCTTGCGAATGGTCTCCTCAGCTCTGCCCCGAGTCACACACGACAACTTACCGCCTCAGTAAGAACCTGTGATGGTGGGCCAACATCGACAGACTGGCAACTGATCGTGAATTCGTAGCTCGTTCTACCGCTGCTTTTAGGGCTTATTTAAAAAAAACAATTTGTGTATTTCTCAGAGTTGCTATCCGAATAGCTATTGTATCTATTATTAAATCTGTATGCATCATTTATTTATAATATGTTCTCTTTGATGAATATACACTTCCACACTAGATTCTTTTCCACCATATTTTCATCGACCGACGTTCAATTAAAATCCGGCCAAAATGGCGTCGCTGTCCGGGTTTCTTATGAACGTCCCCAGTATCTATAAAGGAAGCCACTACCGGTTTAGGTGAATGCGTTGCAATTTGCAGTAATCTTTTACAGATAATTACGATAATTATCATTAGTGAGTATTATTTTTATTTACTTATTCGCATCGCTGTTAACGTCTTGTAGGGTCCATGGAGGTCTAAGTGGCCTTATAACAAGAATGGTAAGTAACAGGTCCCACAGAGAGAGAGAGAGAGAGAGATGGAGATGGAGAGAGAGAGAGAGATGGAGATGGAGAGAGAGAGAGATGGAGATGGAGAGAGAGAGAGAGAGAGAGAGAGAGAGAGAGATGAGAGAGAGAGAGAGAACTTCTGATGTTTTCGGAGGATGTGGAAGGAAAGTTCCCGGCGAGAACCCCCCACGCGTCCGGCTGGCGAAGAAGAGCGATATATATATATATATACATACATACATACATACGGCATTAAAGTGCTTGGATGGTGCGTTATCTCTTACCGGGGGCCGTTGCTATATTACCCACTGTGTCTGTTATCTTAATGTTCAAGCTAATTTTGTACCGAAAGCGCGATCGTGGAATTATTGTTTACATGTGTTTTTGTTGTTTACTACGCGAGTCTAAGTATCCAAGCGAACCTATGGCCAGGGGGGTGATGAGAGTCAGGAACAAACTACAGACAAAATTATGCTAAATAAACAGGGCTCTTGTTTGTTTTTTTTAGTTTTTTGAATCAATACATGGTTTAAAATTGCAAATTTATCGTTGTTGCCAGTTGCTATTATTGTCGAACTGTTTGGTCATACTTTGTCCTGGCTCAGCAGCCAGCCCTCATCTTTCGGGGCGGGAAGTAATTTAAAAGATGCTGTCGGGAAGAGACGAAATGACGTGAAAATCGACACTGTGGTGAAAGATCGCTCCTTCCGGGGTCCTCTAGGAACTGGGAAATGCTGCTGACGAGGACTGGAAGGTCGACCAATGACGCTTCTAGGGCATGTGTGTAGAATTTCCTCCTCAGCCTACCTGATGGTATCTACGGAAATAGCGAGCTGATGTTGAAGAGCGACATCTTTGGCTACCTGATCTCATATGCTATTCACCTTTGATTTTGTTTATCATCAGAAGTCTCCTGACTAAGTAAAATAATATCCCTTTTTCTTTGTTTTTTTTTTAAATTTTTTTATCTTCGTTCCAACCAACGTCACATTAATGAGACAAAAAAAAACAATACGCGGTTGGATTGAACCCTCGGAAATATTTTCGTTATGGCAGCGAAAAAGGCAGCGCCGTATCTGCTCTCCACTGACATTTTCTTCACGTGTGCCACGTGACTGTAAAGCATTTACCTTGTACGCGACAGTTGCTTTTATCCACAAATTCCAGCAAATTATTATTTAACTTTCTTGAGACCTAGCTGGTTACAAACAACAATAAAACCGTTTTTCACACTAAACGAAAGTTTAACTCCTGATGGTAGTGCATGTTTTGAAGACAGAATCCATTATCCAGGTGGCACTGAATGCGACAGTCAGTTAATACAATGTCACGTGATAGTTTTCTGGTTACCGAAATCGGTCAGTAGAGGCTAAACGAATGGCGGCTCGTTTTCCAGTGTAATGCTGAAGTAAATTCCAAATGTCTCGAAATTCTGATTAAGCTTAATAAGCACTAAATTTAAAATGGAGCCCCTCCCTACTCTCATGAAAATATTGACACTAGCACACAAGTTCTAAGTATCACCCTAGCAAACAACCAACCCTGCATCCACCACATTCCTTCCGTTCCCTGCTCTAATTTGTAATGGTGGAAGTGATGCGACAAACCATAACTCCGCGGGTTCCGTCTTTGTCTTCCTTTTCTTTTAAAGTCTGTGCTTACTAATAAAAAACGTCCGCATCCTGTCTACAGACTTTCGCGTGTTGGATGGTCGGAGAGTAAACCAGTAGCGACCCAAGAGAAGTCGTCTTTGTCACGAGAACGCTTTCAGAAAGCGATTAATCAAAACTGGCTGAGTAGTTCGAAAACGAGAACGGAGCCCCGAGAAGGAATGGCACGGAGAAACACTTACCGCTATTGAATTCCAGATCCATATTTTACTGAAAACATAACTAATGCAATACGGTCGCTGAAATGCAAACGGGTTTTTAACCCTAGAAGTGTGAGTGGAAACGGGTAATTCTGTATGAAGTGGAAAGTGACAAATTGATTTCTTTTCTTCTTCTTGTATCGTGTGGGATAACGAAAGTGATTAACCAAGATGATGATTCCCAGCCTAGCAAGGACAGTGCTGTGGAGAATTCTGAAGAAATTATTTTCAAGGCTGTTAATCAATGTTAAAATGCATATATTATCATTTCGGTAGCCGGCGTCAGACTTTACATCTCTCCACACCGGTGGAGGATGGCACTAGTATCGTGTGAAGCTTCCCGAGGCTTGCATACACTACAGCTCGAACCCGCACAGACTCCTACAGCGTGTACCCCGTGTTTCCCTACACAGCACAGTGTTGTCATTGTTGCTGCACTAAGTGATTTCTACTTTCAGCTTCTGATCAACACCTATGGGAAAATCGCTTTGAAGGATTTTAAAATCTATTTACAAGCGCAGCGCATTAAATCGCAAATTATTATTATCTTTTTAAATAATGTTACTACTTTTTAAATCCAGATCTTGCTTTATAAATTCCATCGGATGATGTCGGCCCGGCTCCGATATCCCATAATTCCCGCAGGGAGGCAGGGCTAGGGTTAAAACCGCCAAGTGAAGCGCACACCTCATTTCGGACCGTTCCCCGCACCTCGTTATAATTCGCCTAATCACATTCCTTTCTTTACTACTCTCGCCACCAGCTCCCGGCGGAGCGTAAAACGACCCTGTTATCGTTCAGAACGAGAGGCTAATCACAGGGATGGGGCCTCTAATGTCGCCGTTCGTGAGGCAGCTCGAGGTTCGTGAGTAGGCAAATAAATACAGAACCACGACCAGTGGCTTCCCGCATCATCGAACTTGAAATCGGAGTCAAAAAAGAGAGAGAGAAATTTCTTATTTATTATTAATATTGCTGCTGTTCAGAACACATTTCCGTGTTTTTTTTTAAAGATATTTCTTCTTTTTATCTTACCGCCTGCTGCAACAAAAATGGTCACACGCCGGCGTCTTTCCCTAAAAACACGATACTTATTCAATGTACCAACGATATCATAGCGCCGTTAAGATTATCAGGGTGGAGCCTAAAAATAACATTATCATTTTCCGTGCAGAAAACTTCTGTATACGCTGGCTGCCATAATTGTGAGCACGCTAATAAAATAATCAACACCACACGCATAAATCAATTTATTAGTCATATAATTAAGAAAACGGTTGGAAGATCCCCACATGCAACAAGAGGTCTATTTACGAACTTTCGTCACGCAAGAATTTTAAAACGCAAAATTAATTAACAACCATTAATCAAAATTTAATTTTAGTAAGAAAAAAAAAAGGACAAATTTTAATACTAACTCTGCGAAACCTTTCTGCTGCGACAAGTTTGGCATTAGGAAGAGAGAGATTTAACTCTTTGGTGCCTTCGTTCTTATATCTACGGCCAGCGAAACCTTAGAATCGTATGTCTACAGGTTAGTCTTTTAGGATCAGTACCCACTTCCCATAAATAATGAGATGTACTCCTCAAGGGGATAAGATAATAACAGCTCTGCTTTCATTTAAAACAGTTTTAAATAATTAATTTAGCAAGTCATCTGTAGTTGATTTGTTTATTTTAATTTTTCTTCCACGAATACTTATCAAATAGTCTACTTACCTAGCTGCTATAAATATACATATTTTCTACTATACAGGAACAAAATGGAAGTACATCATCTTGGCTAAGGTAGAGAAGCTGTGATCTAAAGAAAAGCTCCCCTTTTTTTACATTTAACTTAATAATAATGCAACATTTTTTCCTACGCGGAAGTGTATAGTGTTATCGTGATTTGCAGTCTGTTGTATTGCAGACTGTGGAGTACGTTTACATACCGCGATTCATTGTTTGATACTTTAGTTGAAATTTTTAGAAAACAATTAGAAATGACGTCATAAAATTCGGTAAATTACGTCACCGTTTGAACAGTTTTTCTAACTGTAATTATGTTAGAGATGTTTCATGAAAACTCCACTACAAACCGACATCGTACAAGAACTCATCGTCTAACATTACTGACGTCACTGTTTCCATCACATTCTACGGAGAAGCTATCATCCTTCACCCATAATATGAAATGCACACTAATCAAACAGGTGTAATTGAAAGGTTTGCTTTGTAAACCATCGAGCAAGAAACAAAAAACTAGAGTTATATGGGAGGCAGGTAACGACTTTGCTTTACGCACGAGGTCTCGAGCGGTAAAATCCAGGTGAGTAAAGAGAAACAAAGAAAATCCAGGTGAGTAAAGAGAAACAAAGTCACACTCACTTTTATTATTTCTCCAGGCTGACAGCGTGAACAGCGATTTCGTTCCTCGAGCCGAGTTCTATTCTATCGACGGGTGTTCGAATCAGTAACTTAGCGACCTCTTATACTATCTACCTAGATTTAGAATTCTTATCTTTGTTTTTGCATGATCGACAGTTTTTAAGTGTTCTTAGTTCCAGTCCTTCTGCGAGTCGTCCAGAAAATGCGCAATTTTGACGAACGCCAAATACAATTTGATGGCCAGAAAGAAATTAGCCTATTCCATTCCTTTACACCGCAACTAAAGTGCCTCATTTACACGTATCAAATAAAGAATTACAGTAGAGTTTTGAAAATGGTAATTACAAGTAATTTAGTAAAATCGCCTGATTCCTAATTGCGCCAGTAATTTCAACTATAGAATTAGCTGGTCATGGCTTGGCGATGTCTAAGTCATGTAATCGTGATCAATGAACCTTTTAAATCCTGCAATATGAATGTGCTGTGCTATTGGCTAAGGTGGTAGCAGACTTCCACCAGATGTGTCGTGAAAAAAACAACCGGTGGTTTGGAATTACTGAACGGTTCAGGAATCGCGTGAAATTATTGGTTTCGTAACGTATGCCAGGCGCGCAATTACATTTAAAGAATCTTCCCCCTTATTTTTTTGAGACTTGCGATAAACCTTCCAGATAAAAGAGAAAAGGATGGGCTTAGCAAACTACCTATCTGGCTTTTAAACTGCTATGCACTTGTAAAAATTGTGGTAGATGAGCGGAATGCCATGGCAGTAGCGGAGAAGAGCGGACGGCTGAATTAATAATTTGACAGGCTCTGCCGCTCCAGGTGGTCGACTCCCTCCCATTTTTTTCTTTTTTTTTTCAGTCTCGCAGAATTCGAAATGTTCGGGAACTGAGTGTCTGGTTAGATTAGTGCAGTCCTTTGTAATCTTTACGTAAAGCGACACCTAACTACGCGGTTTTGCTTTAAAAGGACGTTCTAACGAGCTCGGTGTGACCTTTATTCGTATTGTTCGTTAAGCATCAAAATGGACCTTTGCCATGGCAGAACCGCAGCGATCTTTTAGGATCACCATAAGACGGGTCCCGACCACGATGAGACCGCCTCTTCTGCGGGGTGGGGGCAGAATGGGTGTGTGTGTGTGTGTGTGGGGGGGGTGCTGCTGCTGTCTGACGTGAGCCCGATAATAAAACTGCTATGGGATTCGTAAAGCCGAGATAAAAGAGTTCGATAAACCGGAGTTGTTTGGCTGTAGCGAAAGCGGTGTAGTGGCAAGCTATATCTAAGGACCGCACCACGTGACTGTGCCTGGTTTGGCCCGGGGGGGGGGGGATAAGTGTAGGTGAGAACTACGAGCTGCGAACAAACGCCACAGCAGCTCTACCAGTGAGGCGACCAAAGCTGATCGCGGTTTACGCCGAGAAACCTCAACTGTCAGGGGCCCCGTCTCTCCCCAGGCCAGCCCCGATTATGCGTCATAAAACGACATGTCTTGAGAAAAGACCCATCTAATTCTGAATTTTCGGGTAGAAATACTAAAAACAGTACACGCGGCGCTTCCCAGCGGAATAGAGATGGTTTTCGAGTCGAGAGGGAAATCTGAATAACTAATTTAAATGATCAACAGCTGTACTGACTTTGTGGTTGAAATGACTTATGTAATTAACCAGTCTGTTCTGTAGTGTGTACGTTAAAAAAAACACACAACAACAATCTATTAACTAGTAAACACTACGCCTTCTTTCCTTGAATTCTCGAGGGTTGTATTAATGGGTGCAACCATGATTTTTTCCATCTGGCATCTGATGGACCTGCAATAATCTTTTTTTTTAACAACATCGTGTGACTTACTTCAAGCTCGAACCATGATGCTCGTGTTCTTCTTGTAATCCAACTCCTTTCCCTTTTTAAATTAATGTAGCAGAAAAAAAAGGGGTGTGTGTGCGTGTCCACTTTAATGGAAACTGCGTGAGAACTAGAATCAACCCGACTTATTGATTCTTTCCGAATATTAACTGTTATCAGGTTTTGTCCAGGTAAAAAGCGGTTGTTTCTGTTTGCTGAAGCCATAGTTCTTGTCTTTAACCGGTGTATACCAGGTAGAAAATCGTTTAACCTTTAGAAATGTCTGGTGAAATTCGTGCGGTGTTAGTTTGGCGGAAGTGATTCTTAAGTCGCTCAAAACGGCTTTTGGACGGATCTCTTTAACGGAAGTGGAGCTCTGTAGGATTTAGGCTAAGCTATATGGTAAATAAGGCGATTTATTCATATATTGCTCAATTTTGAAATAATATTTCTGAAAATGGTTCTACAAAAGCGTTTTGCCGTATTAACTATCAACCGTTTTATTCTCTAAGTAATTAAATTCCCTAAATGTATTGGGCTGTGTGAGTGGTGAGTTCACCATCACCACTGCATTGGTTTTAAACCAACTGTATGTGATCCTTCAGGATCCTACTACACAAGACTTAAACTTTACACAGTTAGTATTGCTAGATCAGTTTGGTATCTTTGGTTTAACCATCCTATTACGTTTCGAGTCTTTTTGGCCGGGAGCAGTTTTGAGATGCCTGAAATCTCTTTAAAATTTGTTTTTACTTTCAATTTTGTATGACTTTCCGAAATTTTGGGTGATTAAAATATTATCAAAAAATTGGAGTCATTGGGTTCTTCAGTACACACACACGTATGCAACTTTTAAAAATGTTTTTATTTCTTTTGTTTTCGCACTTGTAATTTAATTTAATTGTTTTTATTTCTAGTCTGAGGTTATCGGTGTCGCGTTTTCCTTGATGTACCGTAGCAGTATCTTTCTAAGTTGGAGATAAAATATGAGCAGTGGTAGGCTCTTTCCAGATGAAAAAGCTTTAGAAGAGATGCGGAGAGCCAGTGACTTTGAATAGGAAGAGGCTATCAATGATGATGATGATTCTCTCTTCCTCGATTCACCTTCAGTCAGAAGATTTAGACAGCGTATTTACCCTATGCGGAAATGAAGTCTTAAAAGATCATTGGACACGCCTCCGCTGTACAACTCAGCTCAAATGTTCCTGTGGACGAACGTTTAGTGCCCTTTAGGGAGCGCCGTCTTGCTTAGGCAGTACATGATTAAGAAGCCAGCACAGTATGGCTTGAAGTTGTGGGTGGCCTCTAACATCAAAACCAGCTACGTTGGCATAATTAGGGGTGCGGACGGTACCAGATGTGTTCTAGGGATTGCAAGGCCATTACTCGGGGACCGAACTTATCGAGAAAAAACTGGCAATGCTAGGGTTGATAAGATGAAATAAACAAGAGATTCTGGCTGATGTTCTACAAGTGAAAGATCACTTAGTTCATTAATACAGCCCCATTGTTTCCCAATGGTTAACGAAGAACAAAAATAATCTCGTCATGACCACATCACACAAGGACACAACAGTGAATGGAGGAAGCCACAAATTATCCTTGACTACAATGCCACGAGGAAGTTTTGGATAACCTGAAACTATTGGCCAGCATACAACGCCTTTGTCTTAAGGACATAAATCCACTCAGGCTGGAACTGTAACAAATTTTGCCAATTCAAACTTTTTCTTTTTTTTTTGGAGACACTTGAAAAGGCCCTACTTGTAGTTGAACCCCTCATCAAAACCAAATCTGGGGTGCCTAGAGGATCTGCAGCAATTGCTATAGTGTAGAATGTACAGGGAAAGGTAAACGAACTTGCACATTAGCAACTGGAATAGGATAAAACAAGCTAGATGCTGCTTTTTTCTCATCCAGCAATGACAACAAGATAAACATCACCTGCAGGAGATGCGAAAAGCATCTATGCAAATAACATAGCTGTACATTTTGCCAGTCTTATGCTTTGTAATACAAACTAGTGGCTTTTCTACTTAACCTTGGCACAATCGTTTGTTGATTATATACATCTGCCAAGCTTGTGTTTCTGACATTGTTCAAACATTTTTTTTTACCATGCAAAAATGATTTTTATTAAATAAATTACTTTTCTTTCAGTTTCAATTAAGAGCATTAATAATTTTTTTTTGGTCCTAGGCACTGAAAATGCATGAAGGTGAATTTTGTTTCGCCTAGTTGGCCAGGGTCTTTGATAGATTTTTTATATAGTAAAAAAGGTTTATGAATATTTGATACACGAACTGCCCTCTATGTATAGTCCGCGGTCGGTTGCCTCCATAATAAAATAGCAATCTTTACGTTCATGAGATTATTAGATATGAGATTAAGGGAGGGGGTGGGTTAAGAGAAAAGGAAAAAAAATGGTTTCATTAATTACATCTGAAACTTTATAACACGTAATAATATTAGATGATTCAAGATTCCAATGTTCGAAACAAAACAAGTATAAGCCGTTGTTCTCTTAAGAGGACGAAATCGCGAAGCTAAATAAGATTTAATGTGAATCTCCTCGCTTCGAAATTCAGCGGCTTCTAGCAACCGCGGTCGTTCTGTGAGAGATGTCTCTGAGTTCTTATCAGACCCCATAACAACTCGACAACCGAGCAGGGCTGGGCGATTAGCTCTATTCTGCCTTGTTTACACCCCCACCGCCAAAGAATTCAGCCGCGCGCCGTTATAGACCAACAGTAAAGCGAAAACCAAAAGGTGGCCGTACAGAAACACGCGACTCTCCTTCCCGCCATAAATAAACCCGAAGAGAGGCATTAAGAACTAAATTGGCATCGCAACACACAAATTAGTACCGCACTTTCGCGGATGTCGGCCTAATCCGGACGGACGGTCTTCGAGTTCGCTGTATCGCACCAGCAGAGCTCTCGAATTACCACCCGAACAAACTCGCGCTGGCTGCTGTTGTTGTTGTTGTTTTTCTATTAAGACAAAGCCGTAAATCAGCCGAATTCCTCTCATTCCAAAGTTGGAATTTTGCTGAGTTTTTCCCGAAATAATCTACTTTGGAAAATCACTTTCTTATTTTTTTTTTTTTTGCGAGCTGTCAGGCGATGATTTTCCTTATGATACTTGTTTCTGTTCTTTTCTTGCTTCTGTCGGCGAATTGCAATTGTAATGAGCTTCTGAAACAATGTTAACGCTCGAAATTTCAGCAAGAAGATCTTTATGATTCAGAAATTAGATGATAACCAGTGTAAGAGATATTCGTTTCATGTGGATGCTTGGGCTAACTACGTAAAACAACAGTTGGCCTTGATTTGAAAAGGTAGAACATTTTTTAATGAAGTGGCAGAAACTCGTCGTATTTTTTTTTTTAATCTTTACCGTTATCTACTTCCTTCCCCTTTATACACAGCGTTAATTTGACAAACTTCCACCCAGCTCCACTCTGTGTATGCTTTGGAATCCTTCGAGATAAAAGCCACTCTTACTTTGTGCCCGTCTTGTTTCTGCCGTTCTTGTCTTAATAGGCTGACCGGTCGGGCAGGCATCGCCCGACCTGGGATCACGTCACCATGGCAACAAATTTGCGTACTACGCTGTTGCGACTTCTTAAATAATAATAATAACAAAAAAAAAAAAAAAAAACGGGCAGGCGAATTTGGACCCAGAATTACTAACAGTAACAAAATACTACGACATTTCTGTTCATTGTGACCCTGTATAATTAATTTACCCGGTTATTTTGCTGTAGTGATAATGGAATCTTCTCATCACCGTTGAAACTCTTGGAAATGTAAGATAAGGATAATTCTGGCCTAGTATTCATTAAATTTCTGTATAAATAAATATTTATTAAAATCAGAAATCGTAAGTTTGTTTTACAGGTATTCGGCCTAACTGTTATATTACTTGTTTTTGCATTAACTGTTATCTGTGTTTTAAACGAAATAATAGCAAGAGGTCGAAGTTAATGATGGTAAAAATCAACGCTGTTACATACTCACATACAGCGCGAACAGGAATACGATCGCGCTGGCCAGTCGACCTCACCCACTCTCGGTCAGGGAGAGTAAGTTCAATTCATAGTGCATAAAGTTAAACAGTGCATCACCCGACTGTCAGGTGCCAATACCAGTCCATTTTACCGAATCCTCTCAAATAATGATATGAAGTCTGTTACCCTCATTCCAAACAGCTGAATGGGTGGCACAGGATCGGGACAGATGCTGACCTTTACCGCTGGGAAAACGTTCATCTTCCTTCCTGGTGGTGCTGTCGACTCTGTCGGCCTGGTCCGAGCAGCACAGGCGGTTTGTCCCTTCAGTGATGCGGTGAAAGAAATCCTCCGGTATCATCTCGAACATCCATCTTCGGGCCGGCAGATTGCGAAAACGTCGGCACGTTGTTCGGCTGCATATGACTCTGCGTGTGTGTGTGAAAACTCTAGACCTTCACATCAGCAGAAGGAAACGATTCGGCGACGGATTCCATCGCACGGTGATAGTAATATCGCACCAGGTAATAATCTAAGTCGGTCACGAAAATAACTCGAATAATAAAGTAACTTTTGTGGAAGGATGAAGCGATATAAATAGCTGGAAGAATAGATACTGCGGATCAGCATCCTCCTGCATGCATTATTTATAGTATAGACGGAAGTGACCGTTATAAAACTCGTCAATACTCGAGATCACTTTCCGTCGGTTTCTGCTGTTCTGAACAGCAAAAGATATTAAAGATGAATTCAGATTGGTATATTGTTTTGAAGCTGTCCCATTTATTTATTTATTTATTTATCTATTTATTCAACATTATAATTACTTATGAAAAAATTCAGATTGTCACTAAGCTCTCACAGACTTTCATGGAGAGTGCATATTTTGTACGCTTACATTGGTAAACACAACGTTAGCAAAATGTCCTCATCGATTTCACAGAATTAAAAAAAAAACAATGGATACCACAAGGCTATTCCCCCTTCCCGCAGCATCGTTTTAGTGTTACACGTGGACTCGTCTCAAGGGCTCCAGACCGACCGAGGCCGTTCAATCGGCGGAAAACGACTGATCCAAAAATGTGACAGCAAAATTTTGGAACGAATTTCTAACACGATCTTCCTGCGGGTGTGGTCCGGCTTCGGAAAGCAGACATGTCCCGAGACGGTGTGCGACCAGACTGCACCATTTCCGAAGTAATTTGAACCTCCTCTGGATGGACGGCCAGTCGTTAATTTCACCATCAGAATCTGACGAGGTACCGAAAGCTATGCTTGGAAAATCCGCTGCTATTGCTGGCTCCTTCGGTACGATCCACGGTACCGTTATTCTTCTCAGTAAAATGGTATTACTGCATAACCAGAATATTATCTAACTCTGGGCTCCCTCTATTGTCTTCCATGCGTTTTCTTCCACGCAACATTTTTTTTTTTGGGGGGGGGTCTGAGTTTTGTTTTTTTCCTGACATTCGGCCCTTTTTTGTAATTGAAATTTCTCGTTTTATCTATAATATTTAAGCGCAGACTTTCGGAATTAGCGAATTGCACACGAAATTGACGGAGAACCTAATGCTGCACAGAGCAGCTTCACCGCTGGCGTGGAACAGAGGCTATGAAAGCCATCCGGCTAAAACACGGATTCCATTAAACAGCCTGAATAAGTGGAAATTTGATGGAACATCAGCGATGATCAGAAAGTCTTCAAACAACACAAGGAAGTAGTACGTTTCACGTCGACGCGCGCGATAGGGGGGTTAGTTCATCAGTTTGGTTAAAATCAAACGAAAATACGCAGTCGTGGACCCGTGCAATGACAGGTACAGTGCCGGACAAAAGATATGGGACACTTGCTGTGAAATTGATATTTGAGCTCCTTCGTTTTAACAAACGCATTTTAAATACCCATCACATTGTTTATTATATGCACAAAACATGCCTTTACAGTGTATAAAAGCAACACATGCTATATGTTTACATATTCTCTGGTAAAAATATTTCAATCGGCAATGTCCGATTTGTACCGCGACAAAAGAGTTGGGACGGTGAGCAAAATCGTAAATATTTTTAAACATTCCAAATTAAAATCGAACAAATGCATGGAAATGATCAATTGAATAGTAGTGGGTGACGGATTTTCGATCACTTCTCGACAACGACGGGGCATGGATTCGACCAAACGAAGTCAGTCGGAATTGGTCATTTCCTGCCAGCTTTTCTTGACGGCCTGCCAGAATTGGTCTCGGTTGAGATTCTTGTGTTTGGCCACCTTGGCATTCAGCTGCTTCCAGGCATTTTCGATTGGGTTGAGATCTGGACTTTGGGGCGGCCAGCGCATGACATCCATTCCTAGTTGGGTGGTGAGGGAAGTGAGGACTCTGGCGGCGTGGATCGTGGCATTGTCGTGCTTGAAGATGGCGGTGACTGGCATGTTCTCATCGATGTAGTCGACGACGACATCCCTCAGTAAATTGCAGTAGGTCTGGGCGGTCTCTCTGCTCCTGATCAACTTGAGAGGGCCTGGTCCCGCCGCGCTCATACACCCCCAGAGCATCAACGATCCTCCTCCGGCCTGTACTGTCAGTCGGGTGCACTTTATATTGTATTTTTCGCCATGGTGACATCGAACATATACTCGGCCAGCTCTGTGAAAGCGCATGATCATCGTTTCGTCGGAAAAGAGAACTGTAGCCCATTGAACTTTGCTCCAGTTTTTGTGCGCTTTAGCCCATGCTATGCGGATGCGCCTGTTCTTCTTGCCGATTAATGTTTTTTCTGGGCGATTCGTCCAAAGAGATTCCCCTCTCATAGACGACATTGAATAGTGTGACTGGAGACATTCACTCCACTCAGGGAGGCTCGAATGGCCGTCGATGTCAGGAAACGATTGACCCTGGATTTTCGACAAATGAGTCGATCCATTTTGTTGTCACATTTTCGCGGTCTTCAATTCGCATTTTTGGTTTCGTGTTTCCCGTCTCCTCGTACTGCTTCAGAATGCAGTTTACAGTGCTTTTCGGGCGATTGACTCGATCGGCTATCTCCCGACCAGACAGATTTTCTTGGTGGTGCTCGACTATCAAGTCTCTGGTTTCAGAGGACGTTGTCTTGCCAGGCATGGTGCAAAAATGATCTTAAATGGTCTTAGATGATGCGATTCTATTCATTTGATCCTTTAAAAATGAATATACTGAGGGGAATAAATGTATGCACAGATTTTGTTCACTGTCCCAACTCTTGGCGCGGTACAAACTTGACTATGCTAATTCAAATATTTTCTCCAGACAATAGGTACAGATATGACATTCGTTGATTTTACACATTGTAAATGCATGTTTTATACAAGTTATGGACAATAGGATGGCTATCTGTATGCAAATGTAAAAACAAGAGAGCTCAAATATCAATTTCACGGCAAGTGTCCCAACTCTTTTGTCCGGCACTGTAGGTCGATGAAAGGCAGGTTCTTCATTCACCGAATAGCTTTAATGATGCTCTAGTCTTGGAGTGATTCATCAGTCCCTTTGTTGATAATTCCGTCTCCATCTTATCAAATGAGCCTCTTAATTACAGCAATGGAAAGAATATTAAACCGGATACAACGGAAGAGAAAGAATCCGAAAGGAAAAGCGAGGAAAAAAAAAAAAACAAATCCGTAATATTTTTTGTAAAGTAAAAATCTGAAATATCCAAGATGTGTTGCGTGACATCTGCGATGGCTTCCTCCACGTCTTTGAATAATAAAAAATTTTATCTTATTAAATAAAGCAGTGTAACCCTGTCTACTGCATCACGTGAAGCAGCACTCACTTCGTTTCTCTTTCATCGTTTCATGGAATGAGACGAGTCGCTCTTTAAAAAGTACTAAATTCGATCCATTCTGAAATTCTATTGAACTTATGACGGTAATTTGGTAGTTTGTTTCATAGTGACTCGAGGCAGGTCTGAGAACAATGAATCTTAACATCTCTTACGTAAGATCTCTTCCCACACTAAACCCACCTCCTGCAGCTGAGAGGTTTCCGTGAACAACCTGTACTGTCAGTACTAGTAATAGCGATATATAAAATGGGTTTTATTATTATTATTATTATTATTATTATATTATTATTATTATATTATTATTATTATTATATTATTATTATTATTATTATTATTATTATTATTATTATTATTATTATTATTATATTATTATTATTATTATTATTATTATTATTATTATTATTATTATTATATTATTATTATTATTATTATTATTATTATTATTATTATTATATTATTATTATATTATTATTATTATTATATTATTATTATTATGACCCAAGAAGCTTTCTATATGCAACGTACCTGGATTTGGACTTTACACGTAAAAAAAATGTCATATTGACCCTTATTAAATTCTTCCATTGCATGGATTTCCCTCTATGTCTCCACAGACACCATTAGAAATAGTTCGATTCGGTTTGTAGATAAAAATCAAATTAAATATACAGTATGTTCCTTTTTCGGCATAAATCGTCATTTTAAGTTTTGGTTTTATGTCTTCTGCAGCGATCTCTCGAAATGATGTTTGAAATCCGAAGCCAGCTGTTTGCTTGTTAACTCGTAATGACACACGAAAGCCGCCTTGGCATTGGCGAGCAACACTTGGCGAAGGAGACAGGTGCCCGTGCAATATTCTCAGCTGATCGGTTTTTTTAATCCGACATCTGATTACTAAAGATACGGCGTAATCAAATATAAACTTTTAATGAAATGTCGGATGCGATTTAATAATACGATGCGATGTGAATAGAAACCAACACCAAACAAACAAAAGGATATTTATTGATTTTAGTGCAGATGCTTATTGCTGAAGCTGAACTATATATTTCTCTTAATGTCTTCCTCCTCGCTGTACGCCATTAATTGCCAGCGAATTAACCGTGAGATGTTGTTGTTTTTTTTAAAGAATTACGACGTTGCACAAACTTCCGCATAATTTAAAAAAAAAAAAATAATAATAAAATCAACGAATCTGCTCAGAATAACCCTGCCTCCAATTTCCCCGTCTGAAGAAGCTCCCTTTCTGGTAACCATCAGATCGATCTGCACCCGGCAACTCCCCTGTATCCCCAGCACCTCCCGGCGCGCTACAAGGAGATCGTAATTGCGTTGTTCGAAACCAGAACCGGTAAGATCAGTGTTCCTACCAAGCGATCAGTCTGTTCTCTCAGTGTCCTGACGAACACTCGCTCGTACCTGCTACACTGGATTTGTCCGCAAGTTTCCAGGAAAAGGCGATTTAATTATACGGTCGCACTAATCTTTTTCTTAAAAACAACAACAACAACTCTGATTTACAGTCGCTTGAGCATACAGCGCTCCAAGCCCAATTAACAGCACCATATTCTGCGACAATGCTAGAATAAATGAATGTCAGTCCTCTAAAAAAATCCCAGCAAACAACAACAACAGAATGTGATTAAATATTTTGACAGAAAATGGTCGGTATGAAGAATTATTTAATTATTTATTTATTTATTTATTTATTTTTTAAAAAAAAAAGTAAAAGCAGCATGTCTTTGGAATTATACATTAATTAAGATTCGCATTCTTGGCTTTCCAGAAAATTTTTGCCTAAACTAGTTTTCCTGATGAATAAGTTGCGCTGAGAAGTAAAACCAAACTGCCAGAGCGATCTTGGAACCGGTCTAGCTATGAATTCTGCATCCCTGTTTCGTGTAGCAGAAGGAAACTAAACGGAAACCGCTACACTTGTCCGGTACGCAATCATTCTTAGAACTAACGCACTGCTGTTCCAACAAGCGTAATTAATTTTCCTATCCTCATTTAGCGATGATATGGGAAACATCGGCTAAAATACGGATACAGCGAACAGCCTGGGGAAATCGAAATACCGAGTTTGGTAAGATATCAGCGATGATCAGAACATTTCCAAACGAGGTATGGAATTATTTAAGAGGGTTAGTGTAAAGAACAAAAATTTCCACCGTTCTTAAAGACATACGTTAGAGAACCGTCTCTTCCATATGTGTCGAACTATGTTTATTCCGTGCATATGCATTAAGTATATTCTAGTTTATTAATTTTTGAGAATTTATTGAAAGAATATCTTTTAGTCATACAGACTTCAGTGTCTGACAGTCCATATGCGACACCAGAGAGAAATCACTACTCCATAAAGACAAGTAACTTCGCTACACAAAAATGTTACTGCAGTACAATACTATCTTCATTTATATCCGTAAGATGTAATTTTTTGGTAAGCAAACAACTACACTATCTTCATCAGTACCTTTTGTGTTTCACATGTAAGATGAAGTTGTCATCTCTCTTGTTGATAGTGTTCCACTTGAATAATAAGAAAACAAATGTATACATAAGAAGAATATGAATATGCCTCAAATGGCTCATCAGATCTTATTAACCCCAACGTTTCAGAATGGAAAGATTCCCTAATGAAATAACTACTATATTTTTAATTAAAGAAGTTTAATTCTTACTTTTATTATAATTTTTAAAATATTTTTATTATAACATATTAGTTACTGTTTCACTATAGAATTCTAAATCTTATACGTCGGCATTATATTCTTTGAGTGAAAGTAACATCATCTAAGGAATTTTCATGTACTTTTCTTTGTTTAACTATTCTTGCAATTCAAATTCAGATCAGTCTATTCGTGTACACCTGTCGGACCATTAGGAGATGTATGCCAAGCAAGACGTCTTTTACCTTTGGTTATATTAACCGCCAAAGAAGGAGGTACATTTCTCGACGGTAGCCGGAAAATTGTTTAGCTTAGGATGGACACCGTACGGTCGGCCAGTCAGGAAGGAAAAGGAAGGTGCGACACTAACACCCGAGCTTTATTAAGAAGTAGTCAGGAATATCATGGTTATCGAACAAACACGGTTACCGTGGAAACCACCATACTAATAATATAACTTTTCTTCTTCTGAGATAGTCCGAAATGCTAGATTTCAGTACTTCCCAGAAGCTGCCTCGGTGAGCGCGAGGTCGGACACGCTAAGATACCCCCCCTGGACCTTTCGCCGTGCTGCTCTTGAAGCTGAGGACCCGCCAGGGCCGAAGTGGATTCTACCCCCACAAACAAGGTAGCTGGACACTGGAATCATCCGTAAATGAGATAAAATATCTGGGCACGAACGGAAAAATATTGGAAATCTATTTTTTTTTTCACACGTGCAATGCTTATTATAGTTATTTTCACCAAGATTATTTACTCTTTTAAAACCTAATGATGTATGATTATTTTTCCGACAGAAGTCTGCTAATATTTTATTAATATTGAATAACAACCATATGAAAATATTTTAAAATGCCATACTCAACTAACCGCAGACTTTAAAGGAACGAGATATGAAAATTGATATTTGAAGAATTGCTTGATCGGAAATTAGAAGTAACTCAAAGATTTTCCGGAAATAAAATCAGTTCCTTTGAATAAGTGAATTCTTTTATTTAAAATAATGCACTCGTTTTTATTCTGGAAATGTGAATAAAACTCGTTGGAGAGTTCACAATATCAGTAGTTTGAATGCTTGAGGAGAAATTAAAGGGCAGAAAAGGATTTGAAATGAATTCTGCTTGACCAGAAAGCAACTTCCTTATCGCAAGTCTATAAATATGTAGAGAGGAGCAAGATCAGTTGACTGATGTAGTTAGTCTCTTTCTGGGAATATAAGACCAATTAAAAGAAGTACTCGGGTTGAAATTAATATTAAAAATATTTACACTTTGAATAGATGGCGAAAGTTTATCTTTCGATAAAGCAAAAGGTTAACAAATATCTCATTAAAAAACAGAAAGACAGTTTCTGAATGCATTCGCCCGACGAGGACATTCGTTGCTGATTATAGGGTTTTTGTTCTTTTTTCAGGTTTATGCTGTGATATAAAGCAAAAGAAATGGGTGACTTGCTCAGCTGCTGTTTCCGCGGAGCTGGCTTTCAAGGAGTTCACGTCAACACTGCGCAGGCGCGCCGGAAGCGGAAGACTAGCGTCTACAGCTACGAAAACCGAAACGCCCGCGCCAAGCGACACAATGAATTGGAGAAATTTTACAGGGAAAAATACCAACGTCGAAAGTCAACCCCGACTCCCAACCAGCTCACGGTACCGGAAGAGGACATCATGGAGCCGATGTCGAAAAGACGGCTGTCAATGTTTAACTGAATCGGTTCTCGGAGTTAAGCACTGCCTACCCCAAATATTCTATGAACATATTGGGTGTAATATGGAAGGCGACTGGGTAAATATAGAGAAAAAAAAGGGGCAAATACAATTTCAAGAGTTGCTGGAGAAGGTAGTCATGAGTGACTTTGTAACAGCTAACAATGAAAAACTCGTCATTATGGCTAATAAAGTGTATATCAGTAATAGAAATATGGTAAGGGACTGGCTGATAACCGTTGGTAGCTGAGTTCTTGAACGTATATCTGCTAGACGGTGTACCCCAGCTGTAGTCGCTTAGCCACGGTGAGTGTCGTATCCTTCCCTCCCCTTGAATCCCTCTAGGTATTGTGATGGGGAAATCTCCGCGGCCTTCCAGCAGCACACGGAGAGAGAAAATCTACCAGAAACCGAAGTGTTGATGTTCCAAATGTCAAGTCGAAACCCTTCTGTGTGATGCACTCAGTCCATTTTCGTGCGCTATTCCAGGACCCGCGACTGTGCCAACCCACCAGTTTATCTGATCAGAAAGAAAAAAAGAGAGTAATCGATCTCCAGCTGTATAAGCAATTATGAATAGTTTCATGTTAGTCTCAGACTATGCATTCAGTCCATCCATCAGTTGAACGTAGAACTGTTTATCAAGCCGCTAGTTCACGCCGGCGACGGTTCTGGCCTGCGCGTCCACGCCATAGTTCTTTACCCCGGTATTTCTGTAACATTGTGCCATTAAATTCTGATAGTGTCGAGTATCGTTAAGTTGTCTATTTTTTAAAAAAATTCTTTAAAAATCAAGCGAGGGTTGGAGAGGAATAGGTTAATTATCCTTAATGCTGGCCGCTTACCGCAGTGGACATTAACGCATTGTGGCTGATCAGCTGAACCAAATAAGACGAGACTGTGATAGCCGCGACAAAACCGCTTTTTAATCAGAACGAAAAAAAAAAAGAAACTAGAAAAATTCGGCTTCGCTCGAAAGTTTCCAAATAAAATGTCATCTTCAAATACGACCTTCCGGCTTCTGTCGCCAGAGGATTGGAACCAGTGGTTCATGCCATTAGTTAGTGGACCCCTGCCACGTGAGCACCCCGGTTGACGATCGGAAATATGTGAATAAAAGATGTTATTCTTTGCAAACAAAGGTATGGCGTACTGTCTTCTTCCGCTTCTCATCACATCGGAGTAAATCTCTAAACTGAACAAAGTTTGACCCAAGCATTCATTTCCCTCACACAGCAAAGCCAGGAGAATTTACCAACTACTAAGAGAACCACCTAAACATACCTCGGCATAAACTAGGTGTCACAGGATCTTCCATTAAAGGAACTCTGCAGAACCTACCGCTCTGTTAATGACGCATTTCTGACTTAAAAACCGACTGAATGTAAACAAAATAATTTACCAAAAGGAGAAAACCACACGGCGACAGTTGTTCCCCTTCAGATCTTACATTGCACTCTGTAAAACGGCATGCAGATGCAAATCCAGCCATTAAAGGAATCCTTGGAAGCTCAGTTATATATAAGTATTTAAAATAAAAACGTTCCTTAATGTTCTGAAAGCTGGATAAAATCAGTAAAAAGAATGGTAGCTTTCCGTATACTCTCCACTGGTCACAGCCCACTGAATGCATATTTATGGTATCCTCTGCTACTGCTCATCCAACGTCCGGGGTAATTCAGCAATATTCTGAAAAAAATTCCTCTTCACATCAAACTTGATTCAATCCTAAAGATGCTACGTCGGATCCAAATCCTGGATCATAGTAAAGAACGAGCAAGAGAGCCATTCGCATTTCCCTGGAGACACTGTATCAGTACAGCGGCTTTAATACGGCAAAGAAAACAATAAAGGGTGTAACCTAAATCACGGTGCATCCCCATTAGATTTGTGAAACTTTCCACATAAGAGACTTAATTATTTACAGAAATGGCCAAAATGTGCAACTAATTTCATGAAGAATTTAAAAATTGGACATTTAAATAAATACTGATTGGAATGAGCCTAAATTAAACAAAAACTCTACGGGTGTCAGAGAACATGTGGAATTTCTGAAAAGTTTAGGAATTATGCATCTTCTAGTTTCACGCTCTTACAGTAAAATATTCTCTGTTAAACGTATAAATATTTTAAAATTCTGCGTTTTTATTTCGATCACAATAAACAGTTCCACTTAATGATGAGATAAAATTATCTGTTTATACATGTCGCCAAAATTATTGACAGCTTTGTTTTCAACCTGAAACAAGCCAGCGATGTGCCTCAGTAACCTTAGGAATCTTTGTTTACTCCAAATAATTATGTTCAATGAAAGCATCATGTGATGCAAGACAAGCGCAGACAAAGAGAGACAGACAGACAGACAGAACAAAATTGGAGGAAAAAAAGCCAACAGTAGCAGTTGGCAGAAATTTCTGTGGAGGGCAACAATGATTCTGTCGTCTCTACAGAGATGCGTCTTCTTAACAGCATCAGTATCTGTGTGGCTCACAGCGATAAATGGTGAGTTTACAGCTTTAAGATTATTTAAAACACGAACTGAAGTGAACGGGGCGGTTGACGAAAAAAGTGATTTTAAGGTTAAAATTCTGCTTTATGGTGACTAAAGGATAAACTTATTTGACTGCTGAGATAATTTAATTTACAAAAGGGCGCATTATTCCAGTTACTGTACAAACCTGAGCACCATCCACGTGGCAAAGAGCAGCTGCAGCTGAGGCGGAAAGATTGCACCTCTCTAAAAATAAACAAAAACAAAATCTATCTTCAAATCTAAGCTCGTATATTTTGAAACTGCACTCACGAATACTTTTCAAAACTTATAATTAACTCACTTATCATAATTATATGGACTTTTCTGAAAATAATTCTATTGCCTGCTAAATTTCAAATTGCTGCATTTTCCGGTTTTGGTTATTTTACTATTTAGTATGTGGAAAACTACAAATCGGTAGGCACCGCAATACGTCAAAGTAACCTTACTATGCAATTCTCACCAGGTTTCATTCGACTACAAACAAAACTAAACACTTCCATAGTCTTGTAATACTTCTGGTTATGGGTTCCGTTTTATCCAGTGAAGAATATTCCCGAGGGAAAAAGTATTTTTTTGAAGAAATTATTGAAAAGTATACAACCTTTACGACAACTACACAAAACGATTTTTGAAGAAGTCACGCGGTCATCGTAAAGATCAGGTAATGGTAGTGGAAATTTCTCCAAGAGTTTATTACAATTTTTGTTGGTACGTTTATGTGTAGGTTTTTCGATTCTAGGTGTAATTAAAAAAGTGGATGTGTTTGCACTGAGGCAGCTGACATTGATTGTATAGGTAGCTTTTATTGAAGTATCAGAAGTGCAGAACGGTTGCTGAATAAGCGTCACTGCAAGTTTGGGAAAGAACTGTGATGATATTACCCGATCAAGATTTGGACATAAATAAAGAGCAATTTAGGGAGAAATAAGTGAGTTTTCTCAGCCCGTAACAACTTTATGATATGAAAACAATGATCATCAGTAGCTCTGTGACTCAGACAAATAACAGAGAAATGGATATTTTCTCGTTGTCTTCATCAACAGATGCAGATGGGCTACAAATTCCCTGTTAGAATCCCCAAGCAGGCGGCCGGTGGCGAGAAGAAACTATAACAAAGCGATCGATACTCTAAACCTGTCCTGTCTCGATCGGGATTCGAGCTTGGATATTCAAATTTGGTAGACCAACAGTCAATTACTGGCATATTGGTAATAGCGTTAGCTAATTAAACAACGTTTCGGTTATTATTCCTGTCGTCATCAGAAGCGAATTTTCTAAAAGCAGAAAAAACCGCGTTATTATAACTGATCGAATCTCGAAAGCGATCTCCTTCTTATTAGCCAACTAATCCGTCAAATTCTACTTCCATTTTTCTTAGTAACCTTGATTAACATTATTTCTAATAAAAAATCTTTTTGACAACTTTCAAATACTAAGTTATCGTTTTTATGGGATTGTCTTTCTTTACAGGTTCACAAAACTTACTTCCTACCTAAATTGTTCTTACTGTTTATTCTAATGTATAAACATTTTAATAGTTCTTGTCTTTTGAAATATAAAAGTTTTGCTTGATAAAAACATCGTGTAAGCATAGAATGAATCGTCATTTTAATCTTTCTTTTGGATAACAGTCAGTAGTACGTACAAATCATTTGTTTATTTCTGTTTAATTGCAGAACCTAAAATAAAAGTAAAAGTCAAGGATATGAATATGCTTCAAATGGCCAATCAGATCTTATTAACTATACCTTTCAGAATGCCGAAATTTCCTCATGAAATAATTTTACTATATTTCTAATTAATGAATTTTTAATCTTATTTTATTTTAGAATTTAATTCTTATTGCTATTATAAAATTTAAATATTTTGATTATAGAATATTAATTATTATTTTCCTTATATAATTTTAAATATTATACGAATCATTAATAATAGTAATAATAATAATAATAAACATATTTGTGCAGAAGTTTTCAGGTGTTTCAACTATGAAGATAATTTTCACAAATAATTCAAACAGAGAGATGTTTATTATCTCTAAGGTATCTAGAAGTTTACGTCAATGGTAATTTTATTTCCTAACTTGCCATAAGAGCGAATATTAACTATTAATCTTCATAAAAACTACATGAATAACAAATTAATTTTGCTTTCCAATAATTATGTTTGTATTATTCAAGCGTGATAGCTTTATCTTAATATTTTCTATTTCTCTTAAACTGTATTATCCTTGCTTCATTTAATCTGCCTATTACGAAATATGTTGGGTCTCTCCACCGAGTTAAATTAAAAATTATTTTCATTATTTATAAAACTTACGTGGCTATGTTATCCCTTTATCCGTTTATCAATTGTATACGTTAAACTGTCTGTATAAGTGGGCAACACAGTAACTTTGTTTAATTGTCTTTAAATAACAAATGTCTACATCGATTAAGGGGGGTCTCATTTTGCTCCATGATAAAAAAGACTAACATTTTCGACTTTCCAAATTCGTACTCAACTAATATCAAAATGTTAAATTTCTAGCGTCATTGCTAACAGTTGAAAGGCTAAAATTGAACAAAAACAAAACAAACGTGGCCCAATCGCCGTAAAATCGTTCGAAACACTTGAAGGTCAAAAATAGCGGAACTAAGACGAATTAATACAACATGGCCGCTAGATCTAATTATCTGTTTGTTGTTGTTGCGATTTTTCGTTTTAAGCCGCCGCATTCCTCTCTATGTAAGCATTTCACTGCAAAGTAATTAATTTCCAGCTAATAGAAATGACTCTAATTTTCTTGTCAAACAGAGGTTATTTATTTATATATTTATTCGCATTTTGTTGTAAAATCTACCAACCATCCTTTTCTGGTTGGACACTCGCCCGTTTCTCAGCAGTTTGTTTCAACATGGCAGGTGAGTTTTCTCCAGTGATGACATATCGAGTCATCACCGAGAGTCTAATTCTTAAGGTAAAATAACGGACATTTACAAACAAGTCGAAGGCGCATCAATACACATATATAAAAAGTATTTGCAGTTGGTTAGATTCAAAATGGTCTCAGGCAGATCGACGCAGCCGGAAATTTCAATGTTTCACAGTCACCTAATAACAGTAAATACCGAACCTATAGACCGGCAACGCCACTCTCGACCAATTGTGCAGAGGCCCAGCACCAATAGAACATCAAAAGGATTTTATTGAGAGGCAGAAATAGTTACTGCTTTCCACAGCCAAGGATCATGGTTGGTAGTTAATCAGCTGGACCTGGATGGGCACTATACAAGTTAAGAAAACGATCATTGAGCAGCATCACGAGCCAGACGTCTATTTCTGGTCTTTCTCAGCAACCGTCATTGTTATAGTCGAGTTAAGGTTACCAGAGGTCAAGATAATTTGTGAAGACTCCGTGTCTAAGTTAGGGTTTCTAACGGAAGTCGGTTAACGTTGGACCTCTAAAATATGTTTGGTATATAGTCTATGTAATTAGCAGCGTTGTTCAGGTAGTCACTAGGACGGCGGAAATAAAGGTGTTATTAACAATTGTGGTTAGTAGGATTTCTCCAATAACTGTTCGGGGTTCTGTCTGACTACTCCGAGGTGGGCACGTGAAAGGGAGACAGCAAACGTCCTGCCTCTTCCTCTAAAACTGCAACTGGGGTTTACGTTCTAACACGACAACGTCATCCAGACCAAAAATGGGCAAAACAGGACTGGGAGTACAACCTGACTCTCTAGGACTTCTAATATCACTACGATTAATTGGCCAGCCGTCCCCTATCACTCTTTGAGTGTTTGTGGGAATTCCTTGGTACTTGCGTAAAGCTGAGGAATTATCTTCGACAGAATTCACAGGAAATAGACGTCTGTGTGGAAAAAGATGGTTAGTCATCAGTCCAATTTATAGAATTCCTTAATCTTGTACCAGATACATTCCTTCCTCAGTTAATTCATTCCGAACATCTGCCGAGCCTTTTATTATAAATTTTTCTTTCCAGGTGTGCACGTACAGACTGTAAGAGTAACTTTTCTAAGTAGGTTTTGATGAAATACAAAAGATAATCCGAACATTTTACAGTCACTTTAATTCTTTACAGAAGTAGAACTTAAAATGATGTAAAATTGATGTCGTGAATATATGCACCGAGTAAAGTTGCTCTCGCATAAAATATTAAACTATCTATTTATTTTTCAGATTCTGCTAACTGAATTTTGGTCCGATCGTTTTTCGATAGAAACCATGTTGTATCAACATAGATGAAGAATTTCAAGCTTTCTCAATGATTATTTGCTTTAGGTTTAGGTAAGGAAAAAGAATTTTTGCTAAAATATGGTAAACGTGACGAGAATTTCGACAACAAGATTGGAAAGTCCGCCACCTTCAAGACGAACAACGGACGGAGTCTTCTCTACTGTGCAGGGATGTGTCAGCGAGACGGCAGCTGTGTGTCCTTCTTCTATAACAAGAAGACTAAAGAGTGCCAAGGACAGGGGACAAACCTTGAAAACCACACCCATGTTCGTGAATCTCCAGGAACAAAATACTACAAGATGTATCAACGGAAAGGTAATAATATTTGATACTGAAAAGTTTATCAGCCGGTTGAAATGTAAATACCTGGTTTATTTCCTGTTACACATTACATAGATAACCAAAAAAAAAAAATAATAATAACAGTGATTCTTCATAAAAAAATTAAAAGTTCAATAATTTTTCCTTTGTTGTTACTGCTTCACTTGACACAAGACCAAATTGCGGGAATAAACTTGCGTTACAATGTTAAATACCCTTTTCTCTTATTCTGTAGTCTGATATTAATTTTAGTTATGTTTTGTTACAAGATTTTTATTATTGTTAGTATCATCCAATGTGAATATTATTTGTAGAAACAAGAATAGATGAAGAAAAGAAATGAACTGCATTACGAGTAGAATTTATGTATGTTTTCAAGGCAAGTTACTACAGGAAAGATTGTACCATTATCAAATAATTTATCTCCCTTTCTATTAAATGCCATTACCAAAGTAAACTCTCTTCCGAAATAAGAAAACGAGTTAGCAAAATATCGATTATAAATTATCGTCATCGCTTTTTTTACTTCAAAATATAGATCAATAGTCTACATTAGGCCATCATATCGTGATTCACAATGCTCATAGAAAAGAACAAAGTAATTAATTACTCGCATTGAATGACGTCATCGATATATTGGTTTCATGCAGCCATTAATGTAAATCGGCAAAAGTTAATTAAATTTCCATTTATAAATGCATTTGTCTTTTTAAGTTCATATTACTTGTAATATTTTTGATTTTACCAAAAGAAAATTTTCTTATCATACTAAAATGATAGCTTTATTTTCTTTCACACGCCACCTGTTGCTAATTAGTTTGTGCTTCCCTAAAAGGTGTTGTAAACCTTGTAATATTGATCAAGCGTTTCGATGGTATTTTATAATCTACAGGTGAAATAACAGATCATTTTCCTGAAGTATGTGACTGTTTATCTCTTTTCACTGCTCTCATATAATGCATGTATACATAAGTACAGATAATGATAATTTTTAAAAATAAATAACAAAATAAAGTACTTAAATATTCTCTTTTTTAGAAATTCGAACCACCCCAAAACTGATTGAGAAGTTAAAAAATACAGGGTTTCTTCAAGAAATAAGCACTTTAAAAAATATGGAAGATCCAGAAATCTGTCTGAATAAGTGTCAGGACGAAATCCCGGAGTGCGTTTCAGTGAATTATCTAAAAAAACCAAAACAATGTCGTCTATTTGATTTGATACACATGACAAAAGAGGATGGATATGAAATTAAAAATGCAGTCTACTACAGAATGGCAAAGTGTGAGTAGAGAATTTCATTTTATAGTTGCTAGCTACAATCTGAAAGTCTGAATTTATAGAACGTATGATATGAAAAGTTTACAATCTATTCTACAAACCAAAAGAAAGCAAAGGACGCTGGCAATAATCCAGATTAGGTCTTTAAATAAACTATTGTTGAAGCTTGTATTTCTGTGTATTGTTTCAAAAGCTGATAAACCTCGCTGCCTGGATGGATCCTCAGGCCAAGCCTACGAGACGAATTTTATAACAAGTTAAAATAATTTTAACCCTCTTCACCATCTAATAACCGTGATTGCCAAGAGGTTACTCATCCTATTTGTCAGTTTGTTTGATGCAGACTCAACATCTCTTAACATTAATTCGTGATTTGAATGATCTGTATCGAGAAGCAGCTTTTAATTTCTTATCCTAGAAGACAAAAAAAGTTACTTAAAGAATCTTGTATTCTTCAAGAGAAATGCAGAATTGTGGGTTTTTTCTCCATTTTATAAAGACATAAATGTAAAACCTGACCATGAATTGTAAGAAACAAGTAGCTGTGGTGAAATAACATACTCTTCGAAAACAGTGTGAAGCAAAAAATGGTGAAAAAATGTCTTAGGTACACAGGAAATTTACGCAAAATTATAGTAAAATGACAGATTAACCGCTATGAAATCAGTAAGCCATACTCTAGAATTCATTGGGATGACTTAACAGAACGGCACAAAGGTTAAAATTGCTGAACTAGGAAAGGAATTTCGAATACAATTCTTTCACTGCAGAAACCCATTAGAAGATTTTGCAATTTATATCAATTCATTTTCAGTCATTGTGCTTGATGTATCAAATATGTTATTCTGAGGTGCGAAATTTTGTTGAAAATTAGTTTTCAGATACCGGTGTACGATGTTCTATCAATACCTGACGCTAAATTTTCCAAAGCTGAAGTCCATTGTATTAAACCATTTTTTCCCATACTGTGGACGACGATTGCGTGTCATCAAGTATTCCTCTTCATGGATGACCAAGTGGCTTAAATAGGTTCTCAAATTTGTGATGGAAACCTCAACTTTATTTATCAGTTAGCGTAAGGATAGTCATTTTTGGAAGATGGTGATGCAATTGTTGAATCTTAGTAGTGGCAGGTATCGGCAGTAAAACTAGCAATAAATGAAATCTTTATTCATGTAACTACATGAATGGTTTATGTCTCTTTGTATGTTAATAATATGTGAATGTAGTCTGCGACAAATGGCAGTATTTCGACATGGATCTACCATATTAAAGGAATTTGACAAATTTCAATTATCCGTCTTCGAACTGAAAATGGTAATAATGAAAATGTTATCCTAGAGTGGAAACTGGAGAGATGTCTTGTATTAGGAATATAAACAGCATTAGTTACTGATTTAATGGGCCTTATGAACTCGAAGTTAACTAACTGTTAATCAAATCTAAAGTTTATTACGCTATTACATAATTCTCTCCGAAGCATGGATAAGTTGTTTGCATAACATTAACAAACAATTACAGTTTCTAGAAAGTGAGTTGGCTAATTTTTTCTCCATAATGGTATGTTCCATTTCCCTTTCTTATATAGTACTTCACAAACTGCCTGTGATTTAGCATAAAAAATTATGATTATTAAAACAACAAGTTAAAATTGTTGAATTGTTAACTTGCGAAACATGACAAAGACCAACCAGTAAAAATTATTCAAATGATTGATGCAAAATGTACTAACTATCTCACGGTAACACTGGCTCTAAATCTGATGAAAACCTTTGAATCATTGGTTTAACACTTTAAGGATTTACCTTCAAGGAAAACATAAATAGAATTGTATTTAAAGAATTCCTGATTTGAATGCTATTCGTCTGCATATCTTAACACACGAAGAGGAACATATTAGAGCTGACCTCTGAGCACCGCAATTGCTTCTCCATGTGCGGAAAAGAAAGAAAATTTAAAAGAAAAACAACAGTATAACCTCACTTTGTGAACCTTAGAGTTTAAATTTGAAGACTAATTGCTAATGATTTGTGCTTTTCTAACGTTGTAGCTTTTTGTTCCGAGGACGAAGACTACATCTACCTTCCAGACTCGAAAGTTTGTTTCAAGTTTTTCATGCAGAGAGTCAGCTGGAACGAGGCTGTCCTCGCATGCAAAGTTGAAGGCGGTCATCTAATTAATATAGAAACGAAAGAAACAAGGGAGACAATTGAGAAATATGCGAATACTTTTGACAGTGAGTATCATCAATGTTATTTACAAGGTACACTAATTTAATTATGTCTAAACTAAATTGCTGCTAGTGGGAACAAGAAGACTACTGCCATCCAAAGAACAACATTTGGAAACAAAAGGAAAACCAAAATTTAATCTCTATATGGCGGTAAACTGTCTTAATTCGTAACAAAAGAATAAAACAAAGAGAATTTTGAAGGAAATATTTCTTACATCATAAGATCGCGCTGTGTACACCGATGGTCGGTCACTTCAGTATGCCGTACCAAACAGTAAAAAATTAGTTTGGTTACAAATCAGATTTTCGGACATAGCTCGAGAAAACTTGATACGTTTCGAAAATTATCGATAAATACTATGATGCTGAATGGTAACTTTATCAAAAGGTTTACAGTCGAAAGGGGCAGGATTATTGCTGCCTTTCAGAGCCAGAAATTCAGAAGATTGAAGATTATTATTTTTCTCTTTACAGCCGTCATGTCTGCTTCACGGTTCACCAGGTTTTCTAACATGATAATTGTTTTACTAGTTTTTGTATATTCCTTCTTCATTTTTGTACTTAATTTTCTTTAACTTTTATTATTTTAATGAAATATCTTATAGTTTAAAATGTTCAAACGCTGTTATATTTAAATTAATAATGTATTTGATGAACAAAAACCGAATCTTTATTTTTTCTAAAATTCAGTATGTTTACTTATTTTCATTGTGAACAGATTTTCTAGCATTGGCCGTTTCAGTAAATGAATTTCGATGTAGAAAGTTATTTTAGGACTCTTGATACCTTTAAATGGCAAAACTTTGCAAAAACTAGTCTTGATTCTTCTCACTATTAATAGCATTGTTGCCACATCTACAAAAATATTTTCTCAAGTAGCAATTTTTACAAAAATGAAATTTAGTTCTCCTCTTCTTGAAGAAAGCGTCGCTTCCTTTTCCTTTTCATTAGGTGATTCTGCTAAATTTCATATTGGAATAAGGGATGAGAGAAACGACGGAGTGTATGTTGATTTGAAGAGCAAACCAATTGACGAAAGTCTGTGGAGGCGCAAGTTTCGTGACTACGAAACTAGAAACTGTGTTAACATTAAATGCGGTTATACATGTGCTTGGCATGTCGTTGAATGTGACAGTTATTTATCTGGATTTATTTGCACGATATAAGCAAAACATTCTTTGTTTTCATGTTTGATCTTTTAACTTAGTAACGAATCAGCCAGATTTCAGCACAATTAGTTAACAAGCCACATCAAGAAATTAAATATTAACCTTAAAATGTACACAGAGAAATTTAGCAGGAACTGTAGATTCAAAATTCTTTAAGTTGTCAACAAAAATTTTCCACTGTTATCGATACAGTTTTGTATGAGCTGAATGATAATTATTATTTTGATTTGTAAGATCTGTAATAAAAATTTATTCACATCTATACGTCTTGTCTTTTAAGTGATTTCAGAAATTTTTTCAGTTTTTTAAAGTATATAAAATTATGTCTAAAAATGTTTTGTATATCTACGTTATTTTACAGCAATGCGTGTTATAAATTAATAAACGCAAAATAATGATTTTTATTATTTAAATTTCAGCGTTATGTTAACACTTTAAAGAAAACTGATTGAAATATATTGCGTTATATATGAAGCATCGAACTATAGTAAGTTTGTCAGATTTTAAAATTTTTCGATCATGTAACCTTAGCGGATTAATCGAAAATATTTGTAAAATATTTATTATCTTGCTGATATAATTTCCAAAATAATTAACATTGATCGAATATTTAAATCTCCCTTTTCTTTAAGAGTACAAAATTTTTCTATAGAATGTAATGTTTCCATTTTATAATGTATTGCATACGTGATCATATTTTCAAAATAGCATACTATTCTAGTTTAAACCCCAAAATGTAGTTTAAGCCTTTTATATTCTTGAAAATATTTATGAAAGCTCGCGATCCACTTACATGTTATTTCCCTTCTTTAATATCGTTAGTTGACGTTTAGACAAACAACAATGTAAGCAAATCTTTAGCGGATCTCCTAAAGTATCGATAACACTGATCAACACAAGTTTTGCTGACTTATATCTGAGACTTATTTCTGACTAATTTTGGGGTGTTGAACTCAAATATCACATTAGTTTTTTTGTCTATCACGTCAAGTTTTTCCTCTACAGCATTTCCCCATTTTCGTTCAATCGCCTTAAAATGTACCCGATTAGAATGATTTCCACAATCATTTCAATCCTATTCTTAACATTTTATTTAGAAAACCAATCCAATAAACATTACCATAAATCAATTTTCAGATTAACATATATATTGGTTAACTATGATATATCATGTCAAAATATTGAAATCGAAAATTATAAATCGATGCTAGAATTGAAAGAATTTTAGTAAAAAATGTGCACAAATTAATCCAGAATATTCTTATCATTTCATTTAGAATTTAGAATACCATACAAACAAAACAATGACAGACATGGGTTCATTTACATTAACTATTATTAGTAAATGACACATTCTTCCTTCATGGATTAAATTTTCGTTTGTAGGCCTTTCTGGAGTGCTTCATTTCCAGATATTCCCTTTAATACTCCAAAAGTAGTCGGCCAACATGTGAGTATCGAACCTTACTTGGTATCACTACTCCATAGCTTTATATCTTGATTGAATATTTCACCTTGCTCATGAATTACGTCACCAAGATTTTCAAAAAAATTATCAAGATTACTGATGAGGAAATGAACCTTGATGTTCATGTTGCAAACTAGACGATGAAAATTCTAATGCAATGTTTCAATGAGTTCATTGTAATTTTCAGCTTTTTTTTCCCCTGGAAATTCTTCACAATAGCCACGAAAAAATTTCATGCCTTTTCTTCATATCATTCATGGAGCTTATGAAATTTTGATATCTCATGATTTTTCTGATTTGTGGCCCGTGAAACACAAGCTTTTATTTTTTTCATAACTGAGGCAAGGAAATGTTTTGGATATTTACTTCAAATAGTCACCTTCTATGCTCAGAGTTTAACATACTATTTCATTAGACACAGTTTGATGTTGAGAGGAGAAAAGATGATTTTTACCCGATCTAATAGTGGTTGGTTTTTGATATTTGGTTCTCCGATATTTAAAGATGATTTCACCGGTCAGTTCTTCTGAGACAAAATGCTTGTCCTTTGCTCTACTATTCCACAGGCACAGAAACATGGATATTTCGTGCGTCCTCCTTGTTGACCAAGTAAAAAGTTAACCATTTTAAGATCCCGTAGAACAAAAACTTGAACAAATGCAAAATGCCGTAGAACAGAAAGTTGACGTGATAGGCAAAAATCGATTTTGTTTTTTGAAATCAGCGCCACAAAGTTAGTTAAAAACAAGTGTCAGATGTCAGTCAGCAGAAAACTGTAAAAAAACGTTGGCCAGGATAATAGCTGATGTTTCTATCATGATAGGGTTACAGGGAAACGTTTATTACTACAACATATTACATCAGGTTTGACGTTTCTAGTATGATTTGTTATGATATCTTTATTATAATAAGAAATGTTGTGTTTGTAACTGAAGTTTGTCGAAGTAAGTTTATCTTCTTTGCAGTTCAAATATATTTCTCGCCATCGTGAACATAATTTTTATTTCCCTCAGTTATACCTACATTAATTTCATTAACTTCGTTTAGTCTCTTCTACTACACCTAAAGTTTACTTTTAATGAATACTACCGTAATAATCGAAAAATGACCATCATAAAGAAATTAATACTGTTTAAATCTTACTGTCATGGATGGAAAAGGAAATACATTGTGCAGTTATGAAAAAAAAAGATATCAAGCGTAAATGAACTTTAAAGCCCTGGCCATTTATAATTAGTGAGAAAAAAGAGAATCGACATCGTTTGAAAATTCTATTACTCCGTGAAACATTCTAATTTTAATAAAAACCTTCACCGAATGAAAATAGGGATGAAAATTGAATTTACTCTGAAATTAGTGACTGGAAGTAAAGAAGGATGTGAACCACACGTTAAAATATTCCATATGAAAAGTAAGGTAATGAAATAAAAGTGTCTGGCTTTAAAGAAAGATGTATCTAAAGGAGGAAGAAACTGTAGGCTACGAACATGACATGAACTTCGTGATAAATTCGAATTACCTGAAATCAGATAAAACAAACAACAAACTATTTGAAAGAAATTCATTTTCCTTGTCAGGCTTTTGACTGCCAGAAAACATGATAGAGAGATTAGATTTATTTTTTGAAAAAGGCTAAATTCTTCTGGAAAATGAAATTATTTAGGAAAGGTTGAAAATCCAGGTGGAAGGACTTGTTGTTAACGCAGATTTATTGAAAATTATGCTTTTAATTACGAAAAAAATGAAATTAAGTAATATGCTTGGCGCCAAAGATGGATTTTTCCCATAGTATTTTTCAATAAAGATAACGGTAATTATTTCGGCAGAAAAATAATTAATTTTTGTAAACACTATTCTAATTTTTCAAAATTGGAATAACATTTCATGTATCTAAATATAAACTGAAGTGCGTTTCAGAAAGAAGATTAAGAAATTAATTTCAGTTTGGGTGGAATTTATAATATGAAAAATCTAACAAAAGTCTGATTTTCATTTAAAAATCGAATTTCTTTTGAAGTGAACTGTAATTGTCCGAAAAAATGATTTAATTTTTAGGTATAAGTAAGATAAATTGTAGCCGCACAGAGTGACTTAATTTAACCGTAAGTTTAAATAATTTTAAAAAATAAAACATACTTTTAAAAAACTTAAAGTAGGTGATTAATTAAAATTTTTTAAACAAATTAATTACCAGAGAAGAAATACAAAATAACAGATTTGTCTACAAAAAAATATATTTGGGCGTAAAATCCGTGGAAGAGTCACGTTATTTAAAAATGATTTTAACTGATAAAAGAAAATTTATTACTGTGGTAAAAATGTATCTTGTAATTTTTTTTGGAAAAATACTTAGCGCAACGGAAAACATAAAATCTTTATGAAATTGGCTTAATGTCACTCTAAACAAATGTAGAAATTTGGCTTTAAACTGAAAAGGAGGATAAGTACAATAGTACGTTCAAATTATTATTCGATGTTTTAAAATTCCCGAAAAAGAAGATATGTTACTCCTAAAAATAATCTTTATTTTCGCTAAAACATTTTCAATTACCAAAAAATGTTCTTGAAAGGTTTGTTTCTTCTAAAGGAAAGATATAGGCCGCAACATTGAATTACTCAGGAAGAACTGCATGTCACCATCAATGAATCCATCATAGTTTTGATTTTGATCATTACTTCTAATAAGTATTGAAACTCAGATTTGATTTAAAATTAGTGTCAGGGTTTAAGATGATAAGCCAAGCAGTAAATGAGACTTCTTGTTAATTGATTAATTTTCCCTTTTTGGAAAGAGTGCTATTATTTCGGTAAAAATTTATGTTAAAAAGTCGCCTTCATTTGTTTAATAAAGTTCTGATTCTCAGATTTCCATTAGAAACTGTTTAAAGCTCCATGGTAAACCAGATCCCTCATCCTATCCTGGCTTTCGCATGTCCTAACAGGGGGTTGGCCTAACAGTTAAGTGTATAAATTAGAAAAAAAGTTGTATAACTTCAAAGTTTATTATAATGTTCATTCTTTTTAGCTACGCTATGATTTATTCAAATTAATGTGAAACGTTTCTTTTTCCAACAAAATAGACGCTATTTTCTGGCATTTAGTGTCTATTTTGAATAATTAGTTATACTGCGGTAACTTTCATGTCGTACATTGCGTTAAAAAATCATTATTGTTAAAATACTGTCAAAAACAAATTCATATAGAAATTTTAGTAATTAAAATTAATTTTAAAAAGTTTAATTCTATAAAAAGTTATTCCAATTTTAAATTTCAACTTCTAAAAAAGTAACTGAAATCGGATTTAAAATGTTTTATGTAATAAGACATCGAAACAAAGAAGTGATTTATTTGTAAAAGATTCTAAATTCCTGCAAGCAATGATAATCTAAAATTTCTTTTAAAATATTTATTGCTAGTTAAATATTAGAGTTTATCAAAAATTGCTTAAATTTATAATCTACTTCATGTCCAACAGTCAGATTAAATAAATTAGATTTGCTAAATAATCCGCAAAAGTTTGTTTTAAAATTATTTTACTAATCCTATTTAAAATTATTTGTAACAAAATAACTTTTTATATACTTTTAAAAAGTAGTTATTATATCGACATAATAGATCGATCTCCTTGATTACAGGTTCACCAAGCTTGCTTTCAACATAAATTGTTTCTCTTGTTTATTCTAAATTATAAACACTTAATAGTAAGCGTTTTATTGATTTCAATTATAATGTAATTATAAATCTTAATTCTTATTTAAATTATAAATTTTAATTGTTATTTAAATTATAACATTTTAAATCTTATTTTAATTATATATATAATTTTAATTCTCATACAGGTTTCATATACTTTAATTTTTTTTCAACGAGTTTGAGTTCATCATTAAGATGTAGAAAAAATTTTTGCAGCAATTGCTAGTTTAAACTTGGTGGACGTAAGACCTTTTTACTTTAGATACAGTATAATTCCTTTAATCCGGCAGGTAATGAACCACATAGGTGCCGGATTAGGTAACGTCTCGTATATCCACATAGTTAAATAACAGACATAACTTACCTACAACACAGGTAACCACAATAACGTTAACTCGCTTATGATAGTAAACACGATAAACAACACCGTAATAAAAACTCTCCTAAATTAAGCGAGGAATGAACAGTACCGTGGTTTTCTCGCCTACAGCACCGGTAGGACTACACAGTATAGCTGTACCATAGTGCTAATGTTGACAAAACTCTCTTCCTTTTTCATTCCATGGCTGGTCGGAGGCTATTCTTCGACGACATTATATAGAATAATTCAACGAAATGAAGATTTATGGGAGAAATAAGTAAAATAAAATGTATCCACGGAGATATTAAATATCCAAACACACGCACCGGTAAGCACGGAGAGGTGACTGGTTCACAGTGCCGCGTAGCGGTGATAAATCACATTAGTTCGGCCTGGTGCCGCTACATTGAAAGTTCCAGATCACAGGTTTCCGAATAAAATGCATGTTACTGTACAGAACTTCTTAATTTTATTTCCTAACTTGCTTTATGGACGAATATTGATCATTAATCTTTATAAATATTACATAAATATCCAATTAATTTTGCTTTCCAATAATTATGTTCTTGTTATTCATGTGCGATAGTTTCATCTTAATATTTTATGTTTTTTAAGTGCCTATTCCGAAATATGTTGGGTCTCTCCACCAACTTATCCCGGTAGACAGATAGGTGTCTCAGTTTTCGTACGTGGGCTTTGAGTGCAAAGATAATCTGGAATGCGCAGATAAGCAGATGCGAAATAGTTTAATTTGCTCAATGACCGTTCTCCGGTATTCTGTTTTGTCAGCAGTAAAATGACGACCTTTCTTTATATATAATCAGTTCACAAAACGTACAGCCACGCAACCTATTTCCGGCTCAGAAGTTACTTGTTAATTGTCTGGTCAGATGAGGATTCTTTATCAATTAGATGTTTTTTTGTACGGTCAGTCATCCATCAGCACTAGTCGGGAAACTGTGGAAGTCCTCCTGGCTGGCGGCTCTACTTTTCCACGAGTCTCTTCCAGTATGGAAAACGCACCAAGCCGCTCCATCCTGGAAGAGATTTACTGTGTACTCCATTTCCGCAAACACATTTGGACGTGATCAGAGAATATTTACGGTAGGCTTAGATAGAAATGACAACAGACTGGACGAGGTTGCTGCAGATTTTAGTAAAACGTCGCCTATGGACATAAAACATCAACGACAGAGCCAGCGGTAGTAGTCTCATTGTGCAGATGCTGCTGATGAGCAGTTCATCAGAGAGAAGCTGTTGCGTGGCAGAGCAGTCGCTGTACCTCAGATCCAACAATCCGTGCAGATACTTAACCAGAGGGATCCGGATGCGCAGTAAAAACTTCAAAAAAAAACAGACCATTATGCTGGATTACAAGCCGGACATTAAATCTTGGTCTCGATGTCAGCAATCGTCGATGCTATACTAGATTAAACATAGCAATGCCATCGTTGTTTGCCAAGAATCCAGCGGCTGCAAGTTATAGTTTGTGATAAAAGTCGGTTAACGATGGATTTTTATGTATATAGTCGGCGAGCGTCGGAGAACAATTTATGGCTGTCGGTGTTGTTCAGATAATCAATATGATAGCGGAAGTAACGGTTTCAGGAATAATCGTGACTAGCAGGAATTCTTTAATAACTGTTAAAGACTGTCTAGCTAATCTGAACAGCCTAGAGGAGACAGTAACACAGGTGGTTTTGCTTTCCCCGCAATTACTGGCACCAGGTTTACTGTTCCAAAACAACAAGACCATCCAGGGGAAGCGAGGATGGGGGTACAGCTGGGCTTTTTCAGACCACTAATATCACTGCAATGAATTAGCCAGCCATCTCCTGCCACTCTCTAAGCATCTGTGGGATGTTCTTGGTACTTGTACAAAGAGTCGATTGCAGCTCGGGGAACAAATAAAACTGTCTTTGAAATAGTTAAATAATAGTTACAATTCTTCTAGTATGGATTCTTGGATTTGGTCAAAACCTTTACAACATCGTCAGTTGGATCGAAGAAAGCCCATGCGACCAGTATTTTGGAATATGCTCTCTGCTGCTGACCGTTCTTGTATATTTAAACTAATCCAAATTCCTGAACTTGGGCCAAACGCATTGTGGCAGATGAAGGAGATATTCGGCTTTACGAACTCCGGAGAATATTTTTGGGGGGTAGCATTGTGAAAAATTTTCTAAGTTATACAGAATGCTATTGGTTCTCCATCAGTACCTGGAACACTCGGTAGAATACACGTTCCGTTTAATTTATCAGGAAGACGTAGAACATGCGAAGGACCATAGATAATGCGAAGTATTTTTTCATGCAATAGCTGTAATGCGACTCTGAATGTGCCATCTGCGAACCGGTCTTTGTTATTCTTCATGAGATTGAGATCGGCCTCTATTCTGAACCTGACAAAGCCTTCAGAATCAGCTTCCAAGGGTACAAGGCATCGTCCCGATAATGGCTGCTTGTTTCAAACTCGAGTTTAGCCGTGACACCCTGGCCTCTTCTGCTAGTGTTATTTGTTTTATGATTATGTACTGTAAGCCATCACGTGGAGTCTTTGAAAGCAGTCGCAAGTTTTTACCGAGTAGTTTTGCTTGGTCTGGAATGTGGCTATGTTCACTCTGCTACTTCCTTACATATCTTTTTGAGATGGCTGATGGCGCTGAATTAGAGTTCAGTGCCCTTCTGCAATCGTCGGCCTACACGGGGGCGCTGTCTTCGAAACTGGAGTGTTTGCTTTTAGTTTCTTCAATCTCACCTCACCTTAATATCCGCTGCCTTTATCGGTAACTTTTGATGCAGGATCAGTATAAAAATATGTACAGCATCAGTGGCTGGTTTAAATATCTTTCTCATTTGCTCGAAAAACTAGAAAATGCCTGGTTTATTAGTTAGTGTTCTCCTGGCTGCTGATGAAGATTACGCACCAATTGACACAACTTTGCGCTCTTTAAACCGGAATCCTACTATCGGCGCCCCTTATTGTCACTGCTCATCTCTGACCAGCGAACTGTCGCTCGCCACCTGTGGCCAATTCGTTTGTATTCTCTCTCAGAGTTCTTTCAAAAGACGAGGTATTAATTGAATGATTTCAAAACAAACTTCCATTCTATTTTTGTATAGAGCAGTTGGATTAATATTTTAAATATTTATCCCTTTTTGGATATCTCTGTGTGTCAGTCTTCTCTTTTGATTGCTGTACTCTCTCTCTCTCTCTCTCTCTCTTTCTCTCTCTCACTCTCTCAATCTAAAATTTAAATCTATATAGTATTTCATACTTAACCCTTACCAAGTATTTTTACAACCCGCAAAGAAGCTGGAATGTACTTGGTAAACATTCAGATCTGGTCTGTAAAAAAATAAACGTTGAATCTGGGCTGCTCATTGATGGGGAAAAGTTGTAAAATGTAGCCAACTAGAAACTGAATGTAGCAGAACAGCCTCAGACAAATGCAGGCAGGTTATCTTAAAGAGCCAACTGTACGTTTATTATGTTGTCAGAATGACAGCCAGCCTAACAAGAACTTATCGAAGCTGTGGTAATTAACTGCTAATCTAGTTGATCTGAACTATTAAATATATATATTTGTGTGTGTGTTTAATTGCTAAATGGACAGCCCGGGCAGCCTGAAACAAAGCAGCTTCTGAGATCGATAAAAGAACACTTTCTCTGTTCCGTGCCCATACCCACTACCAGCTCTAAACCAGATAAAAGTCTTTTAAAGGAGTTTGCCCTTTGCGGTAGATAGAATAGAGATCACCATAGAGCCCTAATTTCACTTATTCATGTATGGAAATTAAAAGTTTTTTGTTTTTCTTTAAAAATAACATTTGTTTGCACTTTTGGAGAACGTGGTTCGATTTTTTCTCGCCCTCCCGAAATAAACGCAAAATATTAAAAAAAAAGATAAAATTATTCGTGGATTTTGGAGTTTGAACAAAAATGGTATAAATGTCAACGTTGTGGGGGGTTTGTGCAGAAGATAAAGGCTACGTCTACGTTTCAGTCGAGTACTTGTGGCAGAAAGTCAACTGGAAGGAGGCTGAACTCGCAGGCAAAGCCCGAGGCGCTCATCCAATTGGCGTAGAAACAAAAGAGATGGAAGTGTCTTTTGAAACGTTTGCGGATATTTCTAACGACGAGTGTCGATAGTTTTGATTACAAGGACGGATAATGAGGTGCTTTAATGTAATTGTATTTAGAATAAAATGCTACACCAAAAAAAATAGAAAAAAAAGAGGGTTGTCTTGTTATTCAATGGATGAGATTGGAAATCTCAAAAGGAAGGAGATAATCTAAACTTGATATCAACGTCATGGCGGAAGTCATCCCATCGATAGATCCTATCAGGTGCCCAGCGCTCGTCAGCCGTCCTGATATGACGTCACGAACAGAGATAGTCCGAAACCAATTCTGTTCCAACCGCTGTAATTAACCTGTAACACGAGGAACCTGGTATGTTCCGGACATTTCCAGCAAATAAAGAGATGCCAGAAGTTTATTTATTCAAAATGTTTGCGGTCAGAATTCAAAAGTTGTTGGTTCATCTCCATTTGTGTGTGAGACCGAAATGTAGAGGACAGTCAGTACCTTTTGTTTCCTGTTTACCTATCGGTTTCTTAAATTATTTGATGGAAAATCGACTTATTTCGGTTTGAAGGACAGAGCTGATTTCTTTGGTAACAGCTCGCGCATTACTGACAGGATCCGCTTCTGTACTTTCGTTTTCTGTTTCCCGTACATCGGAGGCTACTCAGATTTTCTTACTGTTACGAAATATCTCATAATTTGATCAGTTTTCTAAAGCAGAAGCCGGAAGCGAATTTAGCTTCTCACCTTTACCTGAGCAGATTAAATCTCCCAGAAGTCTCCATGAAGGATGGAAAGCGTGGAAACTTATTTCATATCATGTGCTAGCTTTAAATAGGTAAATATTACAATATGACAACATGCTTTATGTCTCAGATGATGTCGTTCTGTTTATAATTAACTTTTGTTATTTAAGACCTTAAATATTTTCAATTTTAACAAAAAGTTTACTGTAATTTTGTTCCTCTTGCTAAAGGTACCGCGTCGTTTTTGTCATATAGATTTTAAACAGACGTCCGGAGTCGCATGTGTTATTTTTAATACAGACATTTGAAATAGAAAAATATTTAAATCAAATCTGTGTATGTAGCAGCCACTGCGAAAACAAATATGTGTTCTTTCACATCTGTTAGTCTCCTCCTGCTAGAATACTTCTGATTAACACTGTAGATTACAGTGACGTTCTAATTAAAGCTGTCCTCGGCAGTTACACGAAATATAAGTGATAATATCCTGTCCCTCACCATCGGAAATATGTCTGCCTTCTTCACTATACTTTTTCACGTATATCCTTATCATGGCCACCAATTAATATTTATTATAAATAATCGTATTCTATATTCACAACGTAAGAGACTCTCCTATAAGACTTTTGATAAAGGGCAAAGAAATCCAGGCCACAAGGTCCACGTCAGAAACTGGCCGGACCCCACGAAAGTGAGAACCACGGTCGCCACCATCGCTAGCGAGCACGCGATGCTAGCTACTCGAGAACCATCACAGCAGCAGTCATTCCAAACTACTTTATTACCATTTTTGAACCTACGGAAGAACCCACTGGTTCCAGTTTCCTCAACCATACGGAAAGAGGGAATAGGCGACGTTTGCCAAGCAAAGTCCCTACTGAAGTACTTCATTTTCAGATGTGGGACACATAAGCTTACTCACAGTAAGTTACCGTCAGCTGCACCCGAATACTACGTTTTACCGAAAAAGTTAGCTATTTGTTTCCTAAGGGAGATAATTCTTAGCAATTAACAACCTATACCAAATATTTCCTCAGAAGTAAGCTTTCTTTAATGGTCGTGAAATGAGATTCTAATTGAATTTTTAGTAGGCACATTAAACTAGATATATAATAATTAAAATTTCAATTAACATTTTTCTGCATTGAGAGGCGCTACATTATATATTCTCTCGCATGTTTTCATATGTTATATTATAGTGTAAGGGAGATAACTCCTACCTTAACGATATTACACGAGATGTTTCTAAAGATTGTTTTCTATCTATCGTCTTGTTCTGATAGATCAAAAAAAAATCTATATTTAATTCTAAATTCAAAGTAGCTATGGAACATAGCGGTTTGTATTACACAAAGCTGTTATTAAACTTCTATTAGTTTATTTTTTTTTGCATAAGTAATTAATCAATGCTATTAAAACGTGATATGAATTTTTGTGAAGTTCACGTGTAAACGTAATTCATAAACCGCCCGAGTTTCCTCCCTTAGATTATTGTTTTGATCTCTTTCAAACCCGACACTTTCATGGGAGATAACTCACCACCCGCGCTTGTAACAAATTGTTTGTCTTCGCTCTGAGATCCTTTATCTAATAATTGTGTGGCAATCACTTTATAGAAAAAGACTTTGTTTTAAAATATTATTTTATGCAGGTATCCCTATCATCCTCCATCTGCTTTTAGCATTGGGAAGATGGAAATACCGTATACCGGCAACAATTACTGTAGTACAAGTATTACATTGTGCTATTCGCACAACACTTTCAGTTACCAATTACGCAAATATATATTTTCATTAACATTAAATTAATGCGTTTATTTTGTCAAACAAAACCTCTTCATCGCATTTGTGATATCCTGCCTATCATCTATCAATTTGTTTACTTACCGGAGACTCGCAAAGAACACAAAGAGGCGCTGACGAATTAAAATTACAAAGTTATTTGAAAAAAAAAACAACTAAATGCAAATTACAGCACAATAGAGTATCTCGGAATAAGATGGTCAGTAATTGGCAAACGGAGGCTGGACGTGCGATTAGACATATAATCGATTAAGTTTCACATCACAGCCTGACCCGAACTGTCGCCCATATGAGTGAGTGTAGCCATCACTAAATTCATGTTATTGGGCGTGGACAGGTTGGCGTCTATTTTCTGTTGAAATGACCACAAACACCTCCATTAGGATTCATATCCTGGCTCTCTGAAACCCAGTAAAGTCGCTTAGATGCCTCGTGATATCATCCACGCAGCCATTGTTTGAACGCATGAGCCGTCGCGGTGTGTCCCATAACCGAGACAACTGCGTATAAAATCACAGGAGAGTGGCTGAAACGAACTCTACGTAGAGGACTGAGTTAAGTCGACAGTGACGTCATATCCGGTTCGGCACATTCAAATGTAGACAACAGAGATCAGTGTTGAATCACTTACTGTGACTACTTCCTAAAAGGTGAACTAGCGGGTGAACCAATTTACAGTGAAGTGAGCCCCTTTGGAATAAAATTTCGTTTGATATTCCACTACTCTGCGATATTACGCCTTAATTTTGTATTTTATATTATATATATATATATATGAGAAGGTAGACAATGTGCGCTTACATAATTATTATTATCAGGTGTGTGTGTGTGTGTATATATATATAAAAGGATATAGAAGGATTGCGCACTTCTGCTGAAATAATAACGTGTCTTGTTTCTAACAGACGGATGGAGTACAGTGCTATCATAACAGTCACTGACTAATGATCTAGTTGCTGACATCTTCCTATCTCTTGCTAACTGGAAAATCAATCAGTTGTTCGAAACGCTATAAAAATATACCAGGCTACACTTATTATTTCCTAATCACGGGTTTGTGGCTTCCACCTCAGATGTTGTCTCAGACACGGACAGAGATCAGAGATGATGATGATGATGATAATAATAATAATGACCGCAGTTCTGACATATTCATCAAGCTGAATGCAAGTCGGAAGACAATAACGATAACTTATTACAGCAGCCTTATTCTGAGTCAGATTATGTTTAGGAAACTGTATCGGGGCACCAACGAGACGTCTGATAGTTACTATGGTACTTGCAGAGAGGCAGATCCTTCCAACATGGTTAATTAATAAGTGTCCCTAGTTCAGTGATCGAACTTATTGTAATTTTACTTATATATTCTCGGGTTAGGTTTACAAGACTTGATGACTGAAAACGTTGTACATAGCTATAATTTATATATCAATGACTTTAAATAAATTTAAGTTTAATAGAAAACACAGCGGAAGAAATGATAAATTCTAAATCGAAGGCACAGAAGCAAAGAAACCTTTAGAATGGGCAAGCAGCCGTATCAGGACACCCGCTTTAACTCTAATCCAATGCAGCTTGAATGATTAGAAGCATTGAAAGTCAGACTACTGAAAATTTGGCCCACGGGGGATTGGTCACGCACTTCTTCCCTCATCTCCACAAAAGTTGCAGATGCCATATTAGCCATTATTGTGCGAGAACGTCGTCCAGTAAACCTGGCGGGGTCATTCGTTTATTGTGCGTCGAAAATCATCTCGTAGCAAATATCCGCGGTTAGGGGATGGTTATGATTAACCCTAACCCTCCTCATGACTCCAGCATCAATTTTACGATAAATTTTGTAATGCGGCTTTTGGTTTGGCACCTTAATGCACTGATGAAGGAGATAATCCGCTCGTGTTGCCTCTTGAACCAAAGCAGACTAAATGGACGTGCAAAATATGGATAAGCCAGTCAGGCTAAAAGAGAGAGCTTCGGAACTTGATGTGACGTGTCTTTAACTCTTTTCCAAAACATTTCTTGAAAAATTTAAGAAACATTTGCATTCATGTCTATGGTAGCGACTCGGGAACGAATCCAGCGACGTCCTGAAGTCTATCTAAGATTCTGCCATGACCAAGCAGTTCTGCAAGACTGACGTCACGTTGGTTCAGGTAGGAAAAGTAGGGTTAATATTTTAAAAGAAGGCTTTTCTGTGAACTACCTTTTTTGGAAAAGAAACAACCTCTTGTAAGTTTTGTTGGATGTCTTTAGTCCCGCTGGTCTGTGACTATACCTGTCCTGAAGGCTGACACAATCTTATAGAGGTACAAGTCTCCTTAACGGTAGGTTTTCGGGGCAAGAATTGTCCTTCACACGCCCTTTAACCTTCGCTTTCCACAATCGTGCGGAAAATACCTTACTGCTCAATAAAACCGTCTGCTTTGAATTTCCTGCTGACCGCCCTTTCGAGATACCTTTTCGCTTCACTACACCAAAATATCTATGGAATTTGTTACAAGGTGCAATTCGCTATACAGGCGTCGCCATCTTTGGCCTAGTTTTTGCGATGACGTCAGCAGAATTTTGGATTGATTGTCACACATAAGAGGACATGATTTTTGTTGTTACTGATGGTGATTCTGTGATGAAGAAGGCGGTAAGTTGGTGGGTGTCTGCTACAAGCTTTGCCTCATCTGGGTGTTGTTGATGTCTTCTCGCTAAACTTGATGAGGAAGAAAGCTATCAATGAAACAGAGTGAGAAGGTGTTGAAGAGGAGAAAACTGAAAATGGAGGGTGCATGGAAAAGTTCCAAATGAGAATACTTTGTTGCAGATGAATTTTTAGTGGTGATTGGAAAGATTAGAAAAGTTATTTGCAAATTTCTAGTAAAAATGATGATCTTTGGAAACTATACAAGACATAAAAAGAAAAATAATTTACTTTGCTTATGGATACTCGTAGCAGATGGAATTCTATGCTCTCGATGTAAAGAGATTCTTGGAATTGGAAGACATTATTGCAGATGCCCCGACTGATCCTTTTGCAATGAATGATTTCCCCCTTGAAATAGAGATAAAGTTCATTTCAGAAATGGTCGAGAGCTTAGAAGTTGTCGAAGTCAGGGATTTGGCAATGGGAATGGAGTACTGTGACTTGATCAAGGCTGGAAAGGTCTTCGAGTTTTTGCTGCTGAAGCAGTTAAATGAACAGGAGAGCAAGATAGGGCACAAGTTGTAACTATCTGTTGATCAATCGGTTAGGAAGAGAAGAGACACAAGTCTTGCTGGCTTGTTATGCTGTCTGGAGGAGATAAGTACATCGAGTTCACTGCTGGAAAGCGACTCGCTGCTGCCACGTCGGTCTAGGAAGTAAATTTCCAAGACAGCCAAAGGCATTTATTTTCGTCCCTTCCATAATATGGTAATAAGAATAGAGTCAAGGAAGACAGCTAGGATCAAACTGCTGATGAAACGGCAGTGCCGAAGTAATTGAGCAAAGAAGAGAAACTTAATGCCTTAATATTAGAAAACAAGGAAAAAATGAAACGAAAGTTATGCGTCTTGATTCTTCATCCCAAGAAATCATGAACATTTTTTTAAAAAAGGAGAAATGGCCGTTCTTAAAAACACCAAGGAACCTCCAAACTTATGAGAGAAGGTATTCAGTGACGTGATGACAATACCTCCAACTTCTGTAGCGGCAGAAGGAAGATTCGGTACAGTCGGTTTCTTTGTTTTCAAATCGCGCAGATCTCTGAACGATCAGTCTGTTGAAAAGCTGTGTTTTCAGGGTCATCTCACGCTGAAAAATAAATCCTTTTCGGAGTTAATCATTGACTGATTAATTAGAAAATTCCGTCATTCATCGCTTGTTTTTTCCCAAAAATGATTTTACGACTGGCAAGAAAATCTACACGGATTTCGAGGTGGACGTCTCAGAACTCTTCTGCCACAAGGTTTTCGGAAGACGGCCGAGTTTCTGAATTTTCCTTCGTAAAGATGTTGGCACTTCATACTTGCTGGCCATACAACACCCACCACGTGATAGTGCTGTTCGAGAAGTCGTCACCATCCGTTTGGTGGCGCTGCAGTAGCCACCCAAACGATTTCTACACTTAGCTACAGGCGAGTACGTTTATCGTCCATTACTGATTTACACCTGTTTAAAAGTCTTCTACGCAACTCCAGCGCACACAGACGTATTCCTCCCCGGGAGCCTTGCTGCTGCCGCCGCTATCTTAGGATCACCCAGCGTATAATGCGCAGCTATGACGTCACTTAACGTAAGTTTTGCCAGGTGTTGTCGTAATCTCTCTCTAATCTTTCTGTGATCTGTTATTCTTTTATGTGTGTCTAAATCATCAACAACAACCCCCCCTCACAGTTTAGCCGTCAACGACTTTCGAATAATTTATTTTTACTCTTAAAAAAGCTGAAGTAATGATTTCGATGCACACAGAGAAACCTGCACATTGTTTTTGAGAAAGAATAATTAACTGAAGAATCAATTTCCATTTTTTTATTCTTTAAAAAATCTTTTCTTTCTTATAAATCATACACTTTTTTACTGTTCTTTTTCATCTTTTTTTGGAGAACAGGGGTGATATTAAGGTCCTTTTCGTTCTTTCTGAGCTCGATGGCATTTAATGTTTAAATAGACAAGTAATCTGCGGAAATGAGAGCTGACAAGATGCCATTTTCCGAAAACTTTCAAATGAGATCATCGCAAATAATTTTGTTAGTAAATCTTTAAAGGCCCGTACCGATGGTTAGATGAACTATATCAGTAGAATTGTTTCCCCTCATCCAGTCGATAGCCAGACAGGAAAAGGTCAGGATTTTGTATTCGCCAATAAAAACGTCAAAGGTTGTTATGTATTTCGTGAAAGATCTAATAGAGTTGTCGAGATGGGCAGCATCAGGTCTATTTGTTAAATATGGACCAGGGAAGACACGGGCCACTGTTGCTCTCGGTCTAAGGCTTGGAAATTAGTGCCAACAGCCAGATTGTGGGAAAATCCAAAATACTCTCTTCATTCCCAATTCCGTTTCATCTGATTTTCAAATTAACTACAGTTCGCAAAAACGTTGAGCATGATAATAGTAATCTGATTATTTTAATATTAGCAAAAGAATTGTAGTTGATTGGAATAAAAATTGCGAGTAATAGCATTAAACAATGACCGATGTTAATCAACTTGAAACTGAATTGACAAACAACCTGGTCAACGCTAAACTAAGCAAATTAATGTGTCCCAATTTACTAAGTTATTTTGCACTAAAAACATTATTACATTTTATTATTTTAATAGTTGAAAACAATTAGGTTTATTTTTCTTCCTAACCAAATTTTTAATTTAAGATTTGAAAGTAGAACCTGAAGCATAATATATACGAATATGTTAATTACTCTAGTCTTACTTTCTTTCACCGTCTGAAGGTTAGTAGGCGATTAATTCATTTTATAATCGGTATTTTAAGGCAATTTGCATCATTGGTAGGTAATTCCGCCAGGTAATGTTCTTCGATACAGCCATTTTTTAATGAACTCATGAATGACAAATCCTTGCTGAGTTTCCTTTCTACACTACGCACAACACTGACTCGTGTGTATACTCACACACACACACACACACACACACACACACACACAAGCTTGGTAATTTTAAGGAAATACTTCAACTGTAAACCTTTGCTGACTGAAATATCATAAACTATCTGTATAAAATTAATGGTGATATGAGATAGGATTTTAGGGTTTAAGTAGTGGTTGACACAAACTTCGCTGTTAAGGTCCGAGAGAAGCTGAGGCTATTGTAACTTTTCCTTTATCCTTGTTTGACATCCAGGTATCAGAGACAAACAAACATTATTTGGTAGGTACCTAACACAGATATCACTACATGACACTGTTACAATGGCATCCATTACATCACGTTTTAAGATGTGTGATCTTAAAAAATTTGAGAGTAAAATTCTTGAATAGGGATCCATACAAAAAGTAGAAAATAAACTAGACAGACAAAACGGAACGAGTGAGTAAAATCTCTAATTATTTTTGCCCCAAAACATCTTTTATCTTCATTGACTGAGAAAGCTGAAGTTAATACTCTTTACTGTTCTTAAATGCAACTGATTTGATATCAAAAATAAAAACTCTCATATCAGTTATTATAATGCAGATAAATTTCTGAATAAATATTTTAAGAAAGGCTGAATTTGTCTACTTTTTGCATATCGCCGAATGTGTAGGGAGTTAAATTCTCTCACAACAAACTTTATTATTGTTCTCATTTATTTTTTCTAATAATTAATTTTTAAATTTATTTCAGAAGTTGTATTGCATATTTTCAATTTAATGATCAGTTTTTGATATTTAGATAGACTGAAATATTAATGTAAAGTAATATCGTTATTAATAATGTTTATAGAAAATTAAATTTTCGCATCTTATTTCGTAGAATTCTGACCATTTCTTGATTGTTTTCCTTCTATATTTTTCCTTTCGAATCTTTTCCCGCTAAACTGTTCATTTTACATCTGATTAATTCTTTTGTAATGTACCCGAATTTTATAGAAATTATTTTCTAATTAAAATATTTTGGAGCGTTTTTGGCATAGATACATTTTACTAGCAGATAACATCTTAATAAAACAAATGTTCTTTCATTCATTAATTAAAAAATAACTCATTAGTTTTGCTTCTTTCAAACGAATGCTAATCACGAGATCTTTAGTTGTTAGCTAAACAATTACACCAAAACTTCTGTATTAAAATTATGCCACAGAATCATATTAATTTCCAGTTCTGTGTTCTGTTTGAACATCAACTCTGCTACAAAACCATTGACATTGTGGGCTCAGGCACAGGTAACCAAGCAGAAACATCGCGGGCTAATTGATTTGCATCAGCCAGGTGTAAGACTTCAGCATCTCGGCGTCATGCTGATTAGTCTGGACCCCACATTGTTTAAATTGTACATTTAGTGGCTGCTGCTTGTGTGAAAGAAGCAGCTTCATAATTATAATAGAACTCATCAGCGTAAACTGAGTGCGGATGGTGTAAAGGGTTCGTCGCTATGAGATGTTTCCAAACTTTATAAAGTGGCCGTTTTAAACTGTAACCAAGGACGGTCTTTCGCATCCGTTTAGATCGACCCAGTAGTTGCTGCCGAAAAACAACAAATTAGTAATTTTTCTAATTTGGGGCATAAAATATCAATAACGGAAACTAATAGCACCAAGGAATTCTCCTACACACGTTTAAGGAATTCATTTTGAAAATTCCTGAGCAGTTGTTTGTTTTTAATATTCGGAAGATTTGTTTCATGCAAAGATTTAAAATCGCTGATGTCGTGAATGATGTCTTGCATCGAGTCCTCTGTAAGTAACGATGGCATGAATAGCGATTATCCGATTTCAGATCCCTTATTTGGAGAATCTACCGGTGAGTCGTAACATCATAACCAGCCTCTCCCCACCAGATTGAAATACAGGCATCAGGGGATTAACTCCCACATCACTCGGGGGTGGGTGGCGGATACCGGAAAGAAGAATACATCGGGGGCGGAATGTCGACATCTTCAAACGTCTGCTTGGTGACTTGAGATGGTGGGTGCCAAAAGAAGAATCAGGAATGGTAAAGCTCATTAATACCGAGGATGAACAAATATCGCAGACAAGACTAAAGACGTGAACTCCTAAAAATGGCCAAGAAAACATTAAAAAAGGGGACAGCGATCGGCCACAAACTTTCTTACGCCGTTTATGTAAAAGAACAAAAATAAGTTAATAAAAGTTCCTAGACTGTAGGGCTAGAACTTTGATGGCGTCGCTCCGTGGAAGTTGAAGATAGTCTTAGTTTATATTAACTTGTTGTTAATTTTCTAAATATTAGCGACTGCTGCTGGCTCTATATTTCCGTAGCGTAGAAAATATCTTCTTGAACTTTGGCGTCAAAATGTTTGTCATCTGGAATTTATAGAAGTCGTTTGAAAGTATGCACACAAAGATTCAGTAGGAGGAACACTAACCACCAGCATCAGTAAAGAAAGCTTTGGGAAAAACTATATTTCCGGGCAGGAGAATAGTTCAAAGCGCATCCACAACTGTGGGATGTTTGTCACGAATATAAAGGTGAGTTTGTTAGAATAAACTTAAGATCTAAATTCGACTGAGCGATTGAAAAAATAAGAATAAAAGTGGTACTGTGACCTCCGTCACCTCGCCAGATGTCAACATTTAATGACTACTATCGGTTTTATTCCAGTCGGTCGTCTGCGGTTGTCGCCGGCTGAAAGAAAGGTTTTACGACTGAGGGGCTCCGTCCTAAGTCGAGAAAAGTTGATTGGTTTTTATGAAAGCACATCTGAACGTGCAAAATTAACTCTTTGTCTCGCAGGTTAATCCACCACCAACTCGAAATTTTCTGTCTGCAAAGCGCGATAGAGCTCATGGCGGCGTATCTTTTCAAGAAGAAACCTCTTACATCTCTATGGAAAATTAAGACCGATGGAGAGGACTTCCCATCCTCTGAAGCCTTGCGGCTATTCCAACCAGTCCGCTGAGCAGAGATGACCGGAAAGTTCGAAAGAAGGTCCTTTTTATTATGAGGGTTGAACCCAAAACCCCTACAGTTAAGTCTGCGCTGCTTGAACCAAAATTTGGACTTGGTCCCACAGATCTTTCTGCTGCGGATGACGGGTCGACCAGTCTCTCACCTGCGGAAGGCTGTCAGCTTCCATTTGTGTTTACTTTCCCTTATGGGGACTACAAAGTGAATAATTTCCTAGTGAATGTCAGAAGTGTACCCTTCGAGAGGACAGGTTTTGGAATTTCTATGGAAGTGAGCCCCGAGTTGGAAAAACTTTCCCATATCTCCAGAAAGTTATGCTCAGGGACTGAGACCGCTGAGCGAAGGTACAAGTCACGTGGTGATACCGAGTCTATAGGCTTGTTTATGTTATCTATTTTAACCGCATTTATACTTTTGTGGAATCTGCTAAGGTTTTGGTGGATTCCAGGTTTTCCGCCCAGGGCAGCCATTCCGTTATCCATATTAAAGTCTTTAGCTACCTGATGGGAGAAAATTATTTGCCACTTTGTGTACTACCGCTGTCTCCTATGATACCTAGTTCTTTCTAATCTGCTTAGTTTCTATTTTCCTGGCCATGTTTGCAATGTTTAAACCACTTAGATCCCGGGAAAGGCGGATCACCTGTTTATTCACCAGGTGTTTACACTCTTGTGACAAGAACCCAACCAGCTCAGTTTTAATGGCGGCACTCCCCCCTGTCTGGCAATCTTATGGTTCTACTTCTATACTGTAAAGTGGGGAGTGACTGGGCTATTGATTAGTTTCTTTACCTACAAAGCTATGATTATCTGCTCGCCAGTTCTTTAACTTACGTTTAACATATTCAACTGGTCTTTGTCAGTTGCTCTTATCTACGTTTATGTGGCTGGACAGGGGGGGAAGAAGTTTGTTAATTCTGTTTGGTCAGATGACCGCTATGAACTCTCTCACCACATTCACTGTACGAAATACCGCAGGCCGCCCTTACTGGAGTTTTTACCATGTGCACTGGAGTGGAAACAAGCGACTTCTGCGCCGTCACGTTTGTGTCTTTCCTAGAGATTAAGGGACTTTGGGTATCCAGGTGTTCCTGGAAAATCTAAGGCCTTAGAGCGTAAATTCGATAAAGAAATAATTCAGTTGTCCGTGACGTAGGTGGAAGTGGCTCGATATCTCTGCAGTCGTGTGGTGAGGTTAAACCATCTAGACCAAATGTTTAGATCTTCTAGAAAACCATCATGGTAAACCCAATATACCGTGAAATCGTTACCAAATTGTTTTGATTTTCGAGATGGATGTACTAGGATTTCCTCTGCACAGATGCCGATGACTTCGTGCGCCGTTCTGTAGAGAGTTTGACAACCAATCTCAAGTAAGACTGTCTGCTCATGTTTACAGTGTATACGCTTGATCGTCTCTCGAAGCAGCACAACCTTTAAACATTATTAAGGAAGTTTTGTAGTACCTGCTGCAGCAGGTTCTCTCGGTTGTGGTAAACCTGTCACGACTCATGTCTGTGCTGTGGCGTTCACACAAACTTCGATGTCGGAAAGGAGGCAAAGAATAGTCGCCATATAAAAGGATCGGATTTGCGACAGTTTTATTGTTTAATCTGGTCTTTGATGCGTCTGTGGTTACTTGTGTTGAAAAGGGGCTTCATCCTGCAGCTGCTAATAAGATTGTCCTTCTTCGACTGTTTTCTCTTGATATCCCGAATGCAATCGATTGACAACGCCACTAGTTTTCTTGCATTTCGACGGTAGACACCTGATGTCAGTGTGAGTGATACCCATCTAACAGTCAGTATTTTTTTTACATGCCTGAAAAATGCACGTTTGTCACCTGATATTTTTGTGTATAACATGTACATTAAAAATCAGCGTGTTCAATATCTCTACTTTCATATATTATTTATTGCAGCATGAAAAAACCCTACTTCTGTCTGTTTTCTTTTATTTTCATTTGAGGGCATCAAAGTTCCCTCTTGGAGTCCGAGCCAAAGATGGTGCGTGCGCACGTGTACAGTTTTTATTACTTAGGGAAGTCATCTTGTAGATGCTTATAGATTTCGAAAGTGTATGGCGTGTAAGGTTATTAGTAAGTTGCAATCTGTGAATCATGATTATAAGGTGGCTAGTCTCTAAGATGAGTTGTTACTTACCAAACTGCTTTAATCCGTTTCTGCGGCCGGCGTAGCACGGAAACTGGAGAGATTATTGTTACTTTGTTAAAGCCAGGTATCGCAAATATCTTAATTAGTGTTTCATTCATCTGTACAATCTGTAAGCTTTCCAAATATACAAAATGATATTTTGTTCTTATTTCTATATTTGGTTGCGGTAAAATCGCATTACATAATAAAGATTGATAAATCGAAAACCACATTTCTTGTTCATTTTATTCTGAAATTGTGTACATCATGTACATTGACTTTATTAATAAACGGTACCCTCAATAAATGTAGGTAGACATGTTAGTAACGTAGATATCAGAAAATGATGAATCCTTCGTGCATATTGTGCCTCCGGTCTTTGTGGATCTTAATGCGGTCATAGTCGGGAGAGAAAATGATCTAGCTATTCAAAAAATTCTTTAAAGAAAAACAAAAGGAACGGATAAAGAACATACAATGTTTTTTTTGTAAGTGATAAGTGTAGCAAATTATCAGAACTCTCCCAATGGGCATAGTACTATATATAAGAATTTTCGAGTTAAAAGTTAAACATTATATTTTACTTAGCCCTGTTCATTGATGTAACTGAGAAGCTTTGCTAGCTAACTATCTGCAAGCGAACCTCTGTCAACAGAAGTGGGAATAATACAGTTGCAGAATAGACAACTATGCGTGGTTTTCTAGTAGACTTTATATCGATAGTCTTTCGTTCTGTTATATGATTCATGTCCTTTCATTATCTACAATTCATCAATACTATAAATGCCATTAAAATATTGGTTAATGTTTTAAGTCTAAGTTATATATAGCACAACTGTCTAGAATCGCATTCATAAAAATTTCTTTGTTTTGGCCAGCCTCTTTGTTATAATTAAACTAGACAAAATATAATTTAATCTGAAAGTCTTTCGGAAGATGCATATGCTTCCAAATACCAAGGTCTAGAGTGGTTGGAAACGTGAAATTAGTCAGTTGTGTGGTGCTTACGAAAATAAACCAAAATAATTAGAAGTATTCATGGTAATTAGGAACTGTTAAAGGCTTTATTACTAATGTATTTATTCCATTATTTTTATTACAGATTTGTAAATGTTACCTGTATTAGTCAGTGGCATATAAGTAATAATGACTGTTGGAAGCGGCTTGGACACGAAAGATGGCATAGAAGGTTTCGAACCGCCTCTGTGAAAGACTTTCAGTTTCTTAATCTATTTGTTGATTTTAATCATTAGAGGGGCGACCACGTCAGTCCTAGTTAATAGAAAAGTAAAAAGCCGACTACCAGGTTGACAACATAGAACTGAGAGAACAGACACGGAAGGGGATCTACGCCTATTTATAAATCAAGCAGTTAAGTGTCATTAACACGTGACTTTGATGTTAAATCTCACATATATGTCGCCTTTATATCAGCTCGGGGCAACCAAAATTCAGTCAGTTAATTATGTTTTTCAATTTTTCACATAAAATAAATGAGCTTATTCACAATTCACCTTTGGTGAAATCTGACTAAAATAAGAAATGATAATGTTAATTGTAAATTTCAAGGAAATACTCGCCACTAAAATGTACGATTTGATATTTATAAAACCGGGCGCATTATTGGACAGTAGTATAAGTTTTACACTAAAGGCTAAATAAAATGAAATAATATTTTACATAATTTAATAAAATATTTACTCCAGTTTTTAGAAAGGAATTTACGAAAGGATATTGCAAAGAAAAATCACTACCGCATTAATTATTGTAGTAGAGCATCACTCAAGCATCGAAAGAATTTTATTGAACCATTAGCACAGTTATCCGATATTTGTATTCATGACCGGAGAACAGACGCTGTGCGATTTTTCGTATTTTTAAAAAATAAATTCAGAAAAAATTAATTCTCTATCTTTTAAGTCGTTAAACGAAATGTTGCATAAACCCAAAGAGCTGGAAAAAATAAAACTAAGAAATTTCTAATGTATTTGAAAGAATGTAAGCCACAAATTTTAGACTTTATTTTTGAATATTATTTTTTGCATTTTTAAAAATACAAAGTGATATAATGAAACTCATGAAAAATGTTACAAAAATTATAGATAAAAATGAATAGGTTGACGAAAATTTTTATTTTTTTAATAAATAGAAGCTATTGAAATATTTAAGTCCCGTTTTTAAGTGATCACAGTCAGTTGTTCTTAAGTCAATTAAGTTTGTAACAAAAAAGGGTTAAAAAACATGTTGATATTAAGTTTGAAAATAAAAACTCCCTAAGTATTATAAGAAAGATTCAATAAATGTGAAAGTTGTGAAGACTGTTGTTAATAAATAAGCTTTTGATTTAGAGATCACGAAATCAAAATAAATTTAGAGTTTAGATTCCTTTTAGAGCTAATAAGGCGTTAGAATTTTAGATTAAAAGTACTTAAATTACATGCTGCATTTTATGACAATGAAACTAATGAATTAGAAATTAATACATATTCCATATAAAGTACATACGCGCTTTCCAATATTTGATTTAGAAAATTTCTTTAACCACTTAGTTTATAATATGCAAATTAGCAAAGTGGACATATTGAAAGACTATCAGGCTTGTTTGTTAAAATAGATACGATCCATTTAAAATTTTAGGCTAAATATTCAAAATAAAAAAAATCACAAATGTTTTCTTAGATTCACTATGCGCATCTACATTCACTTTATAACAAAATTCTCCTATATAAGTTAAATAAATATTGAAATTATAAATCTGAATTAAATATTGCAGGCATAACGTACAATGTTTTAGTAAACAAAAAAATAGGGTTGAAGCTAACATCATATTGATTAATGTGATGTCCATTTATAATGAGAATAAGAACAAAAATGTATCACATAAAAGTAGGAAGAAAATATCTTATTTGGGATGGAATTTGGTGATACTTTTAACATAAATATTAGGTATGTTTTGAATAATCGAGAAACAGTAAAAGATTCTGAAAGTGTCATAAAAGTCGCAATTGCAAGAAATAAAAGCGAATGATGCTTCGAAAAACAAATAATTCACTAATTCAAAATTCTAAAATTCAAGATGAAAATGCTGATATAAATATTTTATCGGAACTAGAATACAGTGAAATCAAAAAATCTTTTGAATCAAATAAAAATTGAAGAAGACTAGAATATTTATTGACATCAAAGATAATTTGGTTTTTTACGAAACTATAAATAAACTTCATGATTATGATATGCTTAGATCATATCCTAATAATTCTAGTCAAAATTAATATTAAACTCTAAAATAAAGAATAAAATTATTGCGACATAAAGAAAGAGCACTTCTAAAAGCTGATAATGAAAATTATTCTTCTGCTGATAGTGAAATTTTGACAGATAACTGAATTTTGTATTTATTTAATCAGATTAAACATATTTTTTGGTGACAGAGGAATTTTACACTATACTTTAATCGGGTTAAACAACAAGTATGAAAAGACTGACGACTTACCCCGATAATCTTAGTAAGTATCAAGGATTAAGACATAAGTAAAACGGCATCACATGCAAACATGTCTTAAAGGAAAACATGATTAAATGATTAATTCAAGTTTTTGGTTTCTGTGAGACTATAAAAAATGATATAACGAATAAAAAATCAAATAGTTTTGACAAGTAAAGTATATAATGACGCAATTTTAAAGCAAACGTGGTTGCGATAAGAAAAGTTAATTTCCTGAAAATAGTACTATATATGCATCACAAGGAGCAGAAACTAAAAGTTGTCAGGATGCTTGAGTGTAAAGTAACTAATAATGCTAATTAGACTCCTAAACAGTGTGATTTGATAGAATTTCCACAAAGCCCTAATTTTAATTAGAGCTAGATTATTTTTCCAAGAAAAGAAAAACCTGCTATGATATTAATCCGGTAAAGATAATAACAAATCATATTCTTCTATATTTAACAAATGTTAATTTATTCAGGCTTGCATTCCATTAAAAGAGATAGATATCCCATTCTTGATCTGAATGTAAACTTTAGAAGAAATCATTTTACTAGAATTTATAAAGAAATAGTAAAGTTTAAAGCATAAGTTCTATGGAACAAATAATATGGTTTTCAGTAAGTTACACCTAATGAGATTAAAGAAGTTTACCTTCTGAATGTTTTGATGTAAGACGACAGTAAAAAATTAAATAAATTGCATAGCAGATATAAAGCTTATGGCTACTTCAAACAAAATTGTCTTGCAAATATTACAGTCTTTGCATTCGTTTTCTCTGATAAAATTATAAATGTAAAATTAGATTGTGTCTTTAAAATTATATTATAAACATTTTTTAAATAAATGAAGCAGTATAATTCTCATAAATTTTTAGAAAGTAAATATCAAGGGAAAATTGATAAAATATGGAGGTATTAATTTGAGATTGAATAAAGATCTATTACATAATAATTTTCATATTATTATTACGAGAAAACAAAAAATAGAATTGAAAAAAGTTAGGTTTTTTATTTTTAAATATCCATGTCACAGATAGATAACATTTAAAAGCAAAGTTTTAATAACGTTATTAAAATTGAACATATACCAGCATTTGTAGATGGTATAATTGCAACATTTCATTCAAAAGAGCGATCCAGATTTCATGAAAGTTTTGCTGAAGATTTAAAAAGTGTAAGCAAAGGTGAGAAGAATTTTGGGATTTCTTAGGGCTAATTTACCATCTTCTGGCCCAATAGCCAAAGTTATCTTGGAAAACTGGTTAATGCTAGTGTCCAAGAGCTGCAAAAGAGATTACATTTAAAAGGTGGAAGAGAATGTTCATGTTGATTATAAGATGTTACAAATAAAAATATAAAATAGACAAAAAATAATACGTATATACTTAATTATGCTTGTAAGTGAGGAATAAAAGAAAAGTAGACACGTTGGTAGAGGTTTAATACTTGGACATAATTTACCGTTTAAACTTCATTTTTAAATCACCTATTCTTAATTATTACATAAAAATACCATTAACTGACTTCTTTATAGAGAAAAATATAATAGAAAATTTTAAAAATTAGATGTGCTTTTTAAACGAGTTACTCTTCCTTCTAAACTTAATATAATGAATAAGTTTTTTTAAAAAATTCATCCATTTAAAAATTCTGTAACATTGGATCTTTTACTATAAAGCTAATAAAATATTTATTATTTTGATTCTTTTGGTTTACCTCCGACAACTAATTTATTAAAATATATTAAAATCAAGCGATGCTGCTTACAGAATCTAATAAAATATATTTTTATTACACATTTTAAAACAAAACAGGTATCAATTTTATTTGCGACCATTTACGTTAACACATTTTGACTGAATTCGCTACAAGTATAAATGAAATTCAAAATGTACAGAGAGATACCATTTTTCAAATTTATCTTAAGATTTTTAAATAATAAATAGGAAAATTGAAAATTATTTAAAAAAAAGGAATATAAAAATCATTTAAAATTAAATAAACTCTGTTATACTCTGGATTATATAATATAATTTAATGGTTTTATAGCTAAAGCAAAACAAAAGTAAATATTTAAGGAAATAGTTGAACTTTGTAATTAATTAGCAGAGTTTCCTATAGAATCAACGGTGCTAATATTTAATTTTAAGTATTAAACGAGCATAAATGGGTCTGATTTCACTCGGAAGATAATTTATTAGTATTTTCTGCTATAAACATATCAGACTGTAAACATGAGCTTGTTCAAATTTACTGACTGTAAATTTATATAAATAATTACAAAATTATAGATACCAATAATCTTATTAATTTTGATGATTGGGTTAAAAATATCCTTTGTAGATAATTTAGTGCAGCAGCGAATATTTTGGATAAAATAGGATTACAGGAATATTTATGTTATTCATTTAAAAGAGTTTAAAGTTATTTTATGAAAGTAATAAACAAATTTCAAATGCTGAAATCAGTGTTAATGTTTTACTTAATGAATTTAATTTAATATATGGGGAGGATACTTCAACAAGTAAAATGAAACCTCAGTAATCAATCCACTGACAAGTTTAAATACAAAAATGGAAATAAAATTTCGAATTCAGAAAAAAATAGATCAAGATTTTCACAAAGAATTGGGGCAAAATTAAGAGCTTTTAACAGTACGACAGAGATGAAAAACAAATTTTCTATGGCATAGATATTAATGAATTATTCATGTATAATTAGTTTTAAAAATGATACTAGATATTTAATAATAAATTTAAATTTAGAAAAAATATTAATTAACTAAAATGATGGTGTTATAAATAAAAGAAAGTTTGATGATTCAAAATTAAAGGATACGGCGCATTTTTAACCAGTAAATTAGGTCCACTTACACTGTAAAACAATGATTTTGCCACCGGAACATTATCATGATTACTTTGTAGTATTTCGCACGCTGGTTTTAAATCTGCAAACCGTTTTGCTCTGGAACGTCACGTTTTTTAGTTATGGCATGTGACTGATGAATTGAGGTTATTCATAGAATGTAGCAAACTAAGCCTTAAAGCTTGCTGTTACATCATGGTAACCAAAAAATTCGGTTCCTATAGCTCATGCAGTTGGCTTGAAAGAGACATACGAGTCGATGGAACTCCTTTTCAAAGTAACGAGTTATTCGGATCATAAATGGAAAATTTGTGGCGATCTCAAAGTTATTTCTATCCTCCTCAGATTGCAGCTAGGGTACACAAAATACATGTGTTTCTTGTGCCTTTGGAACAGCCGTGATGATGCCAACCATTAAACTCGAAAAGATTGGCCTATGCGACAGGAACCTGTAGTGGCAGGTACAATGTGCAACATATGCCATTGATAGACCCTCAGAATGTCTACCTTCCGCCACTTCATATCAATCTCGGCCTTATGAAAATCTTTGTCAGAGTCATGAATAAAGATGGTGATGGCTTCAATTACCTAGGAGAGAATTTTGGTGCTGACAAAAATAAAGCTAAACTCAAAGAAGGAATTTTTGTGGGGTCCGAAATTCGAGAACTCATGCGTGATGACGGGTTCAAAAAATAAGCTGAACACACTGGAGTCTGCAGCATGGGAAGCATTTATTTTAGTTCTACAGAACTTTCTTGGTAAATATAGAGCTGAGCACTATGCTGAGCATGTAGAAAACATGCTAATGGCGCATCAGCGAATGGGGCCAGGATGTCTCTAAAGATGCATTTTCTGCATTCGCATCTTGATTTTTTCCAACCAATCTAGTGGATGTCAGTGATGAGCATGGTGAAAGGTTCCACCAAGACATAAAGGTGATACAAAGTAGATATCAGGGCAAATTCAATCCCAACATGATGGGTGATTACTGTTAGTTCCCCCAAAGGGAAACTGACACAAGAACAAGTGTCTGAAACATTTTTGAACATTTGGAATGTACCTACTATGTAAGTTAAATGCGTTCCATATCTTCCATACTGCTTTTATCAGTCTTTCTCACGCATCTGTTCTCTGATCATGGCAAATATGTTTTACATTAAACATTTGAATACCAAATATTGTTGTTCAAGCTTTATATGGTTCGTATAACATAAGTCATAATATAGCGCTAGTGGTGAAATTCCTCCTTATGCATATCTAAAAAATCTGACGTCCTGGCCAAATTCTGACTTCAGATTTGAAATCAGCAGCCAAAATTTAGCTAAGATCACCCACATTTTGCTCAGTGGCAGACAAAAAGTTTCATTTTGTTGTCCAGTGCTATTAAACTTCTACCAATGCATCTCCTTTGGAATAGTAGAGCAAAACCTATTAAAAATATGGGTATAGAAAATTTATTAGAAATCACGGTAATATCTTGAAAGGAATCATTAGGTTATAGTAGATTAAGAAATTCTCGTTAGTGGGGTAGTCAAGACGCACTAGGTGGCGCACTAAGTATTTATGAACACTCTTATTTTAAAAATGATAAATTGTAGTATTAATTTTGTATCGAAAATTATTAGTGCTAGTGTTTGGTTTTGAAAATTTGCAAACAATTTTGGTTCAGTTTTAGAAGGAAATTGTGAACTAGAAAGAGTAATATTAACAGCCACAGAGAAAAGAATTACTGGTGGCTTGGAGGCTTGAGGTATGGGAAAGTAGTGCGAAAGCCCACTCATTATATAATTAAAATTAACAAATAAATATATTAACAAATAAGGGTACTCGCAAATGTAAGAGAATAACGTAGATGCTTGAGGTGATCTCTCTGATAAAGGAAGTGCAAGGTTATATAGAGTGTGGCGCAGAAGCCTTGATATCTACCCTACTCACGAGATTATTTTTAAAAGATTTTTAGATGCAAAATTATTTACCAATTCACTGACTTATCTATGAATATGACGATGTAAATCTAGAAAATATAACTCAGTTTACTAAAAAGTGTTTCTTAATTTTGAGAGTGATGGTACTTACCGCTCAACTTACGGCAATGACTTTCACTGAATTGATTCATAACAGTGGCCTTCTGTTTATTTGATAATCTGTTCTTATAACGAATTCTTTAAATATAATCGTATTGTTCATAAAACTACAAAAGAAAGTAAATTTTTCTCTCTGTGCATGAATTCGTGAATCTTGAAGGAATACTATTAAAACTATTTTTAGTTTCAAATTTAGATTTTCTTTGATTTATATGTCACTTACAGTCACGTAAACCACAGTGCCAACTGGAAAACTGATATACATTGGAAACACGAATAGGTGAGCTAAGCCAGAGGCTACTAAAGTGTATTTGCTAAATACTGGAGATTTAGATTAAAGACATCAAATTTTGAAATTTACTACCTTAGCGCGGATGTCATGTTCTAAGAAAATGTCGATTATCTTGGACTAATCAATGACATAAGAGACGACTCCATGTTAGATCTTTGTAAAGCTTTATATTTTTATGTTTTTAGTTTGCGCTAAACAGTCGTGGAAATCGTTAGCATCTGAAGTAGTTTAGTATAAAACTGAACAGATTCTCCTATTCTCTGGTTTTCCATGTTAATAACTAAACTATTCTGATATAGTCTTACTTGGAGCTGGGTTCACGGACTTTAATGAATCAGACTCCTTCAACTGCCTGACAGTTCAGATTAGTTTAGTTCAGTAGTCACGAGTAATCGAGGATAGGTAACAGGTAGATTGACGTTGGGGCACTATTAACATAAAGATTAAGATGATAAGATTGAAATGCTGATAAAGAGATAAAGATTACTTTGGTTTGTTGTTACTTTATGTTGTGTTTGTTTAATTTGTAGAAATTACCAATAAATCTACTCTTCGGAGCTCGTTCCAGGTTACCATCATCCGGGGATAACTGCTGAGAAAGTTTCTTCTTACCGTGTAAATACTGACGTTACAAGGTCTCGTAAAATCGTCTACCAAGAGAGAACTGTTGTGTACGGATTCGAGTTATCGGACTTTGATCAACTATTTAACCCCCTGACCACCGGAATATTTACAAAAAAAAAAAATTGTCAGGTCTCAATATTGAACTGATTACTCATTTGGTTGATTGAGTGGATTAGTAATTACAAATGTAATATCTGTTCACTACTATATAGAATTGTTTAATTAATTAACAATTTTATTGTTGAAACGTGAAACTATCTCCTTGAATCGTGCAATTTGTAGAATAAAAGCTATTCATATATTGTTTTTAATGAAACACATCGATATCCAGTTTTCTTAGTTTAAAATGTTCATGTCAAACATAATCTAAAAAAGGTGAGATAAATATGCACATATAAATAAATCGCTCATACTTCATGAAATACTGATGCTCCGAAAATATTTAAATCGAGTCGAACAACGGATGCAGTCTTCTCTACTGTGCGGGGATGTGTCAGCGAGACGGCAGCTGTGTCCTTCTTCTATAACAAGAAGACTAAAGAGTGCCAGGGACAGGGGACGAACCTTGAAGACCACACCCAGGTTCATGACTCTCCAGGAACAAAGTACTACTAGATTTTACGCAAACATATTTATTTTTTATATCTAAAAGTCTTTATCAGAAGGTTTCAGTAAATATATCTGTTTTTTTTTTCTTTCTTCCACATCACGTGATTTATTTGCTGTGAGAAAATGCATCCTTCTTGTCATGTTTATAATATTTATACCGTTCTCGAACTCGGTAAGAAAGGACATTTAAAACCAAATAGAGGCAGGGTTATCTCCCCTCACTCGACACCTGTGGTTAATTAGTTTGTGCTTCTAGAAAAGCTCTCGGTAGAGGTGAAATATTAAATAAATGATTATAAAACACACACATTTTATTGTCTATTTTTGTGTAGACGAACAGGTAAAATAATATTCCAACTTTTCCTGGAATATCTTTGTGACTGTTAATCTCTTTTGGCGACCATAAAGTATATTATATATACACAAATTGCTGCTTCAAATTGCAGTTAATTTTTCCTAAAATTCTCGGAGTCAAGTTTGTAATTTCTCTACTCTCACCTTTTATTTGGATATTCGCACCACTTCAAAACTGATTGAGAAAGTCAACAATTTGGCGTTTGTAGTATTAGATGTAGCTTTTAGAAGAATTTTTGAAGTAAAAATTTGTCTAAAAAATGTCAAGAAGAAATCCCAAAGTACATCGCAGTAAATTATTTAAATATAACTGAAAATTTTTTATTTATTTGAGATGATACACAGTAAACCAAATGATGGATATGGATCTGAAGGCGCAGTGTACTACAGAGTGGCAAAGAGTGAGTGTGAATTTTACCGTTGTCATCAATGTTACAACTTTTTGTTTAATTATAAATTTTGTTTAATTTTCAAAATGTACAAACTATTTTAGAAAAAAAAATCGAACTGAAACTTGGCATACTGTCTATTAAAAATTGCTGAACCTATTATTTAGAAAAGGTTCAAAAGTGTATCCAGATAGAAACTGAACATAACTCAACTCTCTTAGTCAAGTGGACGACCTGTTAGAGAGCAGACTGGACCTCTGTCTTGATGTCAGGGTGCCAGTAATACAAGTCATTTCTTCGACATTTCAAAATTAGATAACCTCCCTATAAGTAATGCTGATTAACTGCTAACCAAATATGTAATAGTTAATTTAAATTATTAAATAAAGATTTATTTGCGAAAGGTCAGTAGTCGATTAGGATATTATTAGAAAACAAATATGTTTTGTATGAGAGCCTCTTTACTTTGCACCGTGGGGCATTGGTCCTTTTTAAAACTGAAGACAATGTATCTCACAAACCAAGAGTAATCGATAACTGGATACCGTGAGACAGATGAAACTCTATACTTAGTTAAAATCTTTTTTACTAAGTAATAACTCTCCCACGACCAAACAGGTTCCAAACCTGATAAAATCTTTAAAACAGTTTCCTAACATATTAGCGCTGAATATTGAAAAAAACAAACAAACAAATAAAGTTGTATGTAATTTTTATTTGCCTTTGTAACTAAACAATGACCCATCTTTACCTTCTTCCTACTTCAGGTAAAACTACACAGAAGAAGATCATCACAACATCACAATTGTTACCTTTCACGTTCAATGTCTATAAGACCCCAGTATAAGGCGAGAGGAGCACCGAGATACAGGGACTGCGGTCGCGACCATCATCAACGAGCAGGCTACAAGCTTTGTGGATGACTTTGGTTTTTACTACGTCACCTCCCACTCGGGACAACTCGGCAGAAGTAGTAAACAAAATACCATTCAAGCAGCAAACATGATCTCGAGAATGTTTTTTATTAAAATATGAGGGCTTCGCCTTCTAAGGGAGATAACTGTTTCGTTTATATCAATAAACTTGAAATAGTATTCATGAAATTTAAAAAAAAAAAGAAGAACTAATTATAATTATCCAACATCCGGCCCTTTGTGTCCTGGTTCAGAAATTCCTTTCACGGTCATATTACGGCCAAGGAGTCTGATATTAAAATGTAACTTTTAATATTTAATTTTTTATGCCGATGTACTGGTACCTTCATCCATCTTCTCATTCCCTCTATCAGAAGCAGCGGAACGCCAGGAGTTGTGTATAGAAAAGAGACGAGTTGATTCAGAAAGGAGAGCAGGGCCGTCCACGAGGCAGGTGAGGGAACACATCCGTAGCTCCTCCCCTTTCCTATTTGTGCCGTTAATTTAACCAAATTTAATTGTAATTAAACGCGAAATAAATGCTTAAAAATATATTTCTTCAATATTTTCTAAGAAATCCAGTTACTTTTTTCTCAAACACAATAAAAGCTTTTACCTGGCTTAGTTCATACACAGAAAATATTTTAAAAATTTTATTTTCATATAATAAGAAAACAACGGTTCAAAAGATTACCCCGAATAGATTATAAGTGCGATTTTTAATGGAATAACAGCCCAACATAAGGAAATGAAAACAGGAAAACCTACGCATCACCTGACTGAGTTTACAACAAAAGATTTGCATTATTTTAATAAAAGTTCCTGCCTGGAGAAAGCTTGTAGCTGGTTTGTCAAAAGTATATATTTTACAAAGTAGAATCTTGTCTTCCTTATATAAAGAATTCGATTGGTTTTCCTCTAATAAAATAGCAGGTTTAAGTTTAGAGTGAAGAGAGTGAAATGTTAGAAATCATCTCGGAGAATCAGAGATTTCTAGACAGTTACCTTCTACATCATTTGGTAGCTGTGGCTCTTCTTCTAGCCTGTTGTTTTCATCACGTTGTTATATTAATTCATCTTTTCTTCTACATTTAGTGGTTATGGCGCAGTGTGAATTAAATTAATTAGTTTATTTAAAACCCAGCTACTATGGAAATTCTATTAGAATTGTTTGCTTAAAATTAAAGAGAAACTATTAATAAGCGATGAACATTTTGCTGTTACTTTGAATACGCACTTCGTAATTTGACTCATTTATCTCCTTTATATGATAATTTTGATTTTTTGGGGGGAGGCAATATTATTGGACTTTATAAACAGGTGTCGATTGGCCTCTTCCTTCATCTGCCAGGGACATTGAGAAGATGGAAATACTAGAGCATCATCGACATTTACTGTATTACACCGAGTTGTCTAGAGAGGAGATGGTAAACGTGCTAATTTCAACAGAAGAAATCAAATTTCAATGGTCCTCAGTTGACACAATTTTTAAAATATAGTTTTTATTGACCGATAAGTAATCCTTCATTCCATTTAATAAGGTCTGTTGCATACTGATAGTATCTGGTTCATCTTTCATCACGTTGTCTGCTTACATTTATATTAGTAAGCAAACAAGAAATAAAAGTCGGCAATAAAGCCTACCATTACAAACTCACTTCAGACGAAAATGCACCTTTCTGCCAGAAGATCTTGAAAGCTGCCATTCTAAGGAGATATATTTATATATGTATTTTATTCAGAGCTAATTCCCTTACGGAAGTAAAAAACATGAAATGTAAATTTTAATGATTGGCAAGAGATGGTTACTGAAATATGGAATTTGGCTTTCTGAAATCCAGGAGACAAACTAGAAGGCCTGGAAGTAAGTTCCATGCAGGTATTGTTGCTATCCGTTCTTTAATGAGGGTACTGTGAGTAAACATGCAGCTACATAGGCAGGTGTGGACCCAATTTAGCAGACAGCGTTAAAGTAACCTTCAGAATATGCTTGATCAATGTGACTGTCACGCGCAACATTACCGGGAACGGTCAGGTGACCGCGCCCATACTAAACGGTTATTCACGGTCGGTCGGACTAAATACGTGAACAGTTTGGGCTGCTGGTTGTCCGCTGAGCTTCTACAGATCTGCGGATTAAGTGAGAATTCATGACAAGAACATTACTCAAAACAGCGTCCATCACAGCCAACATTATCTGAAACACAATGAGACGTTTGCATTCACTGTTACACACTTTCGAGGAAACCTTCAAGAGTTATTCATTTTTCTTCCGTGATACTGCGGATCGGATGCCGGTAGCCAGGCAACAGATGGGTGGGAACCCGTAAGAAGCACACAAGACAACCGCAGCAACCGCCATTAGAGCTCATTTGTAAATGTGGGAAGAAAGCGGCTGACGAAGAAGATCGCCAATAAACCATGAGAAGTTAGGTTCGCCAAAACCGGAGTCGGCCCAAGCGGGATCGAACCCCATCTCTCCAGTTATGCAGTCAAAGTGCCAAACCACTGTGCAGCCTTTTCACGTTTCATTAAACCACCAACATGTCCATTATTTACAGAAATATAGCGATGAGTTTCGTCACTGTATTACGTTGATTTTATGTACGTAATATATTTTTGTTTATCTATGCATGTTACCATCATTCCAATATAACTCACAGGTTTTATGCCTTATAAATTAATTATTTAAAAATGTGTTTCAGATATCCACGCAGCCAAATTTGTAATTTTTTAACTAGTAAATGTGTTATATTCTGATTCTGTTAAACTAACATCGATATTTTTATTTATTTATTAAGTCATAATTGTTAACTTAGCTCTATTTCATTATTTAAATCAGGTTTATTAGCAGCATATATGTTACTAGTTGGATGACGCAGATTAATTTTTAAAAATTTTAAATATCATGAAATATTGAATCACAAACATACTACTTAGTAGATACATTGCTATTATTGGTAGGGATTGCAATATTTATATTTTTCTTTCTTTCTACGTTTAAATCCGTCAATTTATATACACTATCACTATCGCTACTTATTGTAGTATATTAAATTAATAACTTTCTTGTGGTATAGTAAATCACCATTCTGTAATTTTTAGGTATTGTAAAAGCTTTTAATTTTTAGCCAATAATTCTACTAATTACCAAAATCTGTTTCTAATATAATTCTTAAATATCTTTTTTGAAGACGGAAATGCCATTTTATCTATCGATGTATATTATTTGGTGTATGAGTAAACGTATTTATATTACTATTTATTAATTTATTTCCATGATAAGTTTAATATAAATCATGTAGGAAAAATTAACTCTAATTCTAGCATTAGAGATCTCATTATTAATTTTATAAAAAAAGCATTAAACCAATTTAAATCTATAACACAATTACTTTCCATTCTATTCAAAATGTACATACTTGGTTACTAAATTATCTAAATATGTTTTGCTAAATCTATCAATGGAACTAAAAGGATTATTAATATTTCTAATTTATGATTTACTAGATCTAAACCGTCTTTCTTTTAATTTTAAATTTCGCTTTAAAATGTTTCGTTGTTTAGATGAGAAGATAATAATCTCAGATTTATCTCATTTATTTCAAACAGAACAATAACATTAACTGTTAAATCGTTATTATTACCAAGAATAGTATGTAGAGGTTTAATTAAAGCTATAACAGTTTACTTATTTATTTAATAATACTAATTTTTGTTTGATTTTAGTTTTTGTTAGACTCCAGGCAAATTTAATGAAAATATTTTGAACAGGATTGATAAGAAATAACGCAGTTAATATTTTGAATTCCAAATGTATACATAATATATATATATATAGTTGCTTTATACATGACTTTATATAAACATCAGTTGAATTCCTAAAACCTGCTAAAATTACCCAGATGTTATTTATTCTTCATAGTTTTTGTTTGAGATGCATATAGCTCAGTCCCCGTTTATTTAACATCTAAAGTATATTTAGTCTGAATGAACAAAAGAAAAATTCCAATATTCGTCAAACTGACATTATCAGCACCAAGTTGATTCGTATTACAGCTGTCCCCCGGTATTCGCGGGGGTTACGTCCCTTGAGCACCCGCGAAGAGTGAAAAACCGCGAATATTGGACGTGGTCCATAAAAATGCCTATAAACGTCAAAATATAACGTAACATATAATAAAAAATATAAGTAAATATATAATAATAATTTAATAAAAATACAACACTCAGAGAAACACTCAGCGAAACACTCGAGATAGCTACACGCGGTAAACTGGGATGATGCTGGGCTGCTGGGCTGCATCTGCTTGAGACAGCGCCTCGTGGGCAGCAGCCAATCAGCAGCGAGGAGAAATGAATAACACTCTCCGATTGGCTACTTTCAAACCTCCAGCCAATAGCGTTTATTTTATGCTGAATTTACGTTAGTATTTATATTACAAAATTAATAAATTATATTGTTATTAATAATTTTGTGTTAAAAAGCGTGAAAAATATATATTGCCACGAAAAAATCCATTAAAAAAGTTGCGGAAGATATTTGCGATTCCGCGAATATGCGGGGGTTTCCACGAACAATTATTGGTTAGATTCTAAGGAAAATTCCGCGAATAACCGGGGCCGCGAATGCCGAACCGCGATTACGCGGGGGTCGACTGTATTAGCGTTTAGAGGATTTCCTTCAAACAATAGTCCAATTTTATGTAGTAACAGAATTACATCTTAATTTTCGACAATAATTACAACTGATGAACCAGGTTGGTTTTATATGTCCCAGCGAACAGTCCTTACTGCTGAGGCTTCGTAATCTACATTCTTCAGACGTTTTCTACCTGTTTTTAATTATTCAAAATATAACCAATCGTTTTGATAAGCGTATTCTTTAGAAATATCAATAAATCTCTTCAACAATATATTTTCTCATTTTTTCGTTTCCTAATCATTTAACTAAAATAATGTTAACAATGACTGACATGCAATTTAAGTCAAATACGTTTTAGATATTAATTTGTTGTGTTCTTGAATCAAAGTTTCTATTAACTGGAAGATTAACTAACTATTTTTGATCTTTCAACTATTGTATATTAGAGTGAAACATTTTTAGAATGTTATCAGTTTTGAGAACTAAGCATTTAGTGTATAATTTTATTATTAAGTCCTAATGTACAAGAATAGATTTAAATAATTAATATCAATTAAATTTTCGTTTTCAATAAAACCAGAAGAAAAGGTCTTTAAGTGAAATCTTAAACGGTGTAATAAATTATTTTTTAATATAAATACAACTTTATGGTAAGAACTAATTAGAAAGATACGAAGGTAACGTTAATGGTTTTATGAGCATATTTAATATTTGAGTCTAAATAATTGTTATTTTTTCAACTTTACTTGAATTTCGACGCTATTTTTTAAAATTTTAAAATATAAATGAGAGGCCGAAATGTTTAAAATGCAACAAAATATCAAAGTTTGTAAGAAAGAGGAACCAATGAAAATCTGCCCTAAATTGTCGTAAACAATAGGTTTTTGATTTTAAAGACTGTACAATTCGATAAAAGCTACACCACAAACATAAATCATTCAGATAATAAAGTGCAATCCAGAAAAATGGAGAACATTTTAATCTTGTAATCCATTCAATTTAAAGTAATACATACCGTCCCCAAATGCCTTAACATATTGGAGTTATTTAAGGAAGCGCTGTACGAATCGATCAGAGTCTGTTAGTCTCGAACCTGAAATTCCGGAATAAAATTTTACGTCTGCTAAAATAATTTAGAGAAATTCTAAATTATCCCCTGAAAATTAGATATAGATAATTAAAAAAGTGTTGTATGTCATCATGAGAGTGGAGACGTGGAAAGAAATTATTTTTATTTAGAAAAGATTGTAGATTCTCAAAATGACGGTAATCAAATCTAATTTTTTTATTTATCTTCTTTTGCTGATCTCCCAGAAAATCATTCAGTAATAGAATGGTGTCCGCAAAATTGGACCGTACGTCACAGGTTTTTGAGTTCACAGTCCCCCTCTCTTTGAATGACTAACGACCGTCTTCGTCCCGAATTTAACATCTATGGTGCCTGGTCACATTCCGACATTTTGCACGCTTGACCAGCAGAGGGCGGTGCTCACCAGAAGAATTCCGGTGAATTCATCTGTCGCTAAACTCGGCGATAGCATTCACCGTTTGCTTACGGGCGCGAATCACCTGAACAAGGATCACGTGGTCCCGGGAGGGGGGAACCACACAAGTGAAGGAAGAAACAAGTCGCGTGTAACGATGCCTATGCATAATAACCACAATAATTGTACAGGGTGGTAGAGGTTAAAAGATTGGTTAGTTAAATTCTCCGTAGTCATTCAGCTATTGTCGGGATAAGATTAATAATGGATCTCGAATGAAAACTAACGAATAACCTCTCGATTTTAAAACGTTCATTGCTAACAACGGATTTTTGGTTGACCAAATGCCTTATTTGTTTCTTCTGTACGATCGACACCAGTAATACAGGCAGTATTTATAAATAATTTCTTGTCACAGTCGATTAATTTAGCTTAATGCTTTACTTCAACTGCAGACTTATCCATCTCTGCCTAATTAATTTTACTGTTGTTGGTAATGAACGTTCTTCAAAGTTACTGAAAGGTAAACATACCTGAAGGAACTCATTACAAGTATTGATTGTTCGCTAACACCGGAATGCTGTACAGCTTCAGCTTAGATGATCGATCATACAGTTTAAATTTGTGGACTGAAAGGAACAGCTCATTTTAAGTTAAAGATTTCGCAGAGCTACTATTTTCCATCACTGTTCTCACTAATGCTAAAATTTATATGCATTTACTACACCAGTTCGAAGTATTTTCTTGTTAATAGTTAATATTTAAAATTTTACACTTTAAATATCTTGACCTCATAATATAATACAACTTATTTCAGTTAATAAAAAGCTCATCAAAATTGTACAGGTTCGTAGAAATGCATTTTAAGTATGTTAACTATAACTGAGTAAAATAAAAGTATAAACATTATTTAAGGGCTCAGAGTTTTTACCTCCAGGGTAAGCTTCCTTTTTTCTCATATCTTTATATGTCATAATAAATCAAAGTGGTTACATTTTTTATTGTTTTGCTTTCGCTGTTTTATACAAAAAACATATCGAAAAGTAAAAAGTGAAGTCTGGTAATTTTAAGATAGAAAGTAATAACAACTGTGACGCCAGATAGACTAAAACTCTCCTTAAAATATTAATCTATTATTTCTGAAATTTAAGAAGACATTTTCAAATTTATTTCTTTTGTAAATATGATATCGTGTAGTATTATAAATAAATTACCGAGAGCGTCTGTAAATAAACTGTACAGAATGTGATCTTCTGACAGTACGCTATCTTCTATGGTACTAAGCAGGACCAAAACTTTGGTTGACCGTCTCTGATGGCCCTTGTGGAAAGACGGAGAACTAAAAGCTGAGTACCCCGAAGGATGTAGGAGAGCCCATTCCATACGTGGATTGAAGCCGAGCATGGCACACGAAGCAACCTAGGAGTGATCATTCACAGAGATTTACAAACTAACCAACTTACTAATACTGAAAGAGAAATAATTCTTAAAGAAAGATTATCGGAAATCATCTTTATTTATGCCTGGAAATGTGCTATACCAAGTCCAAAGTCAACACAAACAGAGACAAGCTTATGTTTTTCCATTAATTCGTCAGCTGATAATTTCGTATCTGGTGGTCAGGACTTTGTTAACTGTAATTGTATCGGTATGAAGAAATGTGAAGCCAACAGCAGCAAGTGTGCACGGCCACCGGACAATAGACCGGAAACCAGTGTGCAGCTTCATCGTCTCCAGAGAAGAACGGGTGGTAAAGCAAGCAAAGTTTCTCAATACTCTGGAATTATCTGATTTTGTTTCATAAAGTCGAATTAAACTTTCCAACCTTTCACAATAATATTACACTACTGATCTGCAAACACCATTGTACTTTCTACATACTTAATTTAAAATTATCAAAATTAAAATGTGATAGTTCAAATTTTAAAATGAAAGTTCATAGTGTAAGGAAAGACCTTATAAATCACGACAATTAACTTTATTAGAAGTAATCAAAGGCGGACATTAACTGGTAGTCATGGGTACCGTGTCAAGCTACAGGTGCATCTAAAAAAATTAGAATATCGTGGAAGAGTTCTATATTTTTTGTCAGTTATTTCAGAAAGTGAAAATTGTATATATTTTAGACTCATTACATGTAAACTAAAATGTTTCAAGTATTTTTTAATTTTAATTTTGATAATTACGGCCTAAAGCTCAAAAAATAGGAAAAAACGTATCTTTAAATATTAGAATATTCCATTTAGAGTTTGACTAAATCACTATTTATGCAGTATAAATACCACGAATCTCTCAGTCTGGTTCAGTACACACAACCACAATCATGAGGAAGACTGCTGAATTGACAGTTGTCCATAAGACACTCATTAACACCCTCCACTAGGTGGGTAAGCCACAGAAGGTTATTGCTGAAAGAGCTGGCTGTTCGCAGAGTGCTGTAAAAGTTGACTGGAAAGGAAAAGTGTGGTAGGAAAAGGTGCACAAGCAAGAGGGATGATCGCAGCCTTGAGAGGATAGTCAAGCAAAGCCGATTCAAGAAGTTGGGGGAGCTTCACAAGGAGTGGAGTGAGGATGGAGTCAGTGCACCAAGAGCCACCACGCACAGACGTGTCCAGGAAATTGGCTACAAGTGTCGCATTCCTAGTGTCAAGCCACTCCTGAAACAGAGACGATGTCAGAAGCGTCTTACCTGGGCTAAGGAGAAAAAGAACTGGACCGTTGCTCAGTGGTCCAAAGTCCTCTTTTCAGATGAAAGTAAATTTTGAATTTCACTTGGAAATCAAGGTCCCACAGTCTGGAGGAAGAGTGGTGAGGCACAGAATCCAAGTTGCTTGAAGTCCAGTGTGAAGTTTACACAGTCAGTGATGATTTGGGGTGCCATGCCATCTGCTGGTGTTGGTCCACTGTTTTATCAAGTCCAATGTCAACGCAGCCGTCTACCAAGAGATTTTAGAGCACTTCATACTTCTGTCTGCTGACAAGCTTTATGAAGATGCTGATTTCCTTTTCCAGCAGGACTTGGCACCTGCCCACAGTACCAAAACTACTAGTAACTGGTTTGCTGACCAATGTATTACTGTTCTTGATTGGCCAGCCAACTCACCTCACCTGAACCCATAGATTGTCTATGGGGTATTGTCAAGAGGAAGATGAGAGACACCAGACCCAACAATACAGACCAGCTGAAGGCCGCTATCACAGCAACCTGAGCTTCCATAACACCTCAGCAGTGCCACAGGCTGATCGCCTGAATGCCACGCCACAATAATGCAGTGATTCATGCAAAAGGATCCCCGACCAAGTATTGAGTGCGAAAATGAACATACTTTTCAGAAGTTCGACATTTCTATATTATAAATCCTTTTTTTATTATTGATCTTATGAAATATTATAATATTTTGAGATAGTGGATTTTTGATTTTCATGAGCTGTAAGCTGTAATCATCAAAATTAAAACAAAAAAGGCTTGAAATATTTCACTATGTGTAATGAATCTAGAATATATGAAAGTTTCACTGTTTGAATTAAATTATGGAAAAAAATGAACTCTGACGATATTATAATTTTTTTAGATGCACCTACATATAAACTTGATTTTAAAATTTGATAATGACGAAATAATTTGGTCATAGCTGTACTCGTGACCTTATTATTAATATTATACTACTGATTTTTCTCGTTCTATTTTCCTTTGATGAGATATATTTTAAAACACGTTGTATATTTTTAAAGACTATATCTATCGTAAAGCAAGAAAATATAAAATGCATATCACTGACTGATAACAATTAAATCTCCTTAGTAACTTTGCATTGACATTACAGAGATTACATGTAAATACTAGAGATTTCAGCAGATTCCCGAACCATATGTGTCAGGGTTCAGGTGATGTTACTGAAATATTCACATAGTGACACATACTCTAAATAATCAACACCTTGAGTTTGAATTGTTGTCGTTATAAACAATATCGCTGTATAATATAAAAGCAAATACGTCATCATTAATAATTGCATTGTTTCCAACTATAAACTGAGTGAGCAATATGTTTCAGTAACCTAAAGAAATTTTGTTTGCTAAAGATGTTCACCATTGGAATCAAGAGATAAGGAAGAAACAAACACAGAGGCAGACTCTCTTTAGTATATCTTTATTTCTTAAATAATTGCAAAACAAAAGTTTTATTGGAGTTTTGTATAGTTGCAATAATACATGAAAATGCTCCACAGTTCTACCTATTACGAGGAGTTGTTAGGACTCACAGAGTTTACGGATACAGAGTTCATTTGGAGTGTCAGGACACATATTCCCGTTAGGCATCAGAGTAAATTATTGTAAAACTAGAAAGGAATGTAGTTTATTTGCTGATTGTTGAGATGCTTTGCTTTTAGTTGTTTATTATTGCGATTTGTCTGTTTTTTGGCGCCATTACCGAATTTTATCTTTCACTTTTTTTACGTTTTTCCACAAACATCATTTATACTTTTGTCAAGCAAAATCAATGTTTAAAATATGAGAGTTATCATTTTTATATTCGTTAAATCTTCTGTTGATAATCAATTAATTAATCAACGTACAGTCTTAACCCGTTTCTTACCTCAGTCATCAAAGGGTCATCAAGCACACTCTTTGTTACTTAGTTGTTTAACTATGAATGTATCTACAAAAAAAATTCCTTCAATAAGAATATTGAAAAATGGATTTTCATAACATTGCAAATGGACTTTATGATTATTTATTTAAAGATTTGATTTTAAAAATACTGGTAGCAGAGGAATATTGATTTATCGTTTACCAATAATGATTCAATGACGCTGACGTTACAGTAATACACTTTTTCATACTTTCACTTGCATAAATATGTTTTAACTAAATTCAGTATTAAGCAAAATAAATACTTTACCTGTTAACTATTTCTATTTTTTTCCTTTCTATATTTAGTTTTCTCTAGGAATTTTTACTACATTTTCCTGGAAAATCTCCGAACTAATCCTCTAACTTTCTGCTACCTGTGTAGATGGGCCGAACCGTAATAGCAAGTTTTGATTTCATTTTTTCTTTCAAAATTGTACTAAATGCGAACATCTAAAATCAGTTTTATTTTGACAATATAATTTTAAAGGAAAATAAAAGAAATATTAATTTGTTCATTAGCTCTTTGCCGTTCTTTGTTTTTATAAAATTCTGTAATAGTTGGAAAAACTTTATTGTCATCATAAATTCTTTAAGATGGTCAAAGGAAAAAGGGGAAACAAAGCGGAGTAATTACCTAGAAAATCGCTGCCGGCGAATTAACTAAAACAATTCCTTTAAAAGTTGATGCTTTTCTCCTTATTCTAATAAAGACTGTTCCTTGAATGAATTAACGAAATTTGTAGGCAGAATTCATCGATGAATTTTTGTCAGATGTACAATCTACCCGAGGGTCACGGAAACCAGATAAGTTTTCTCACATATAAGAACATTTTTGGTTTCAAATAAGGAACTTTAAATGCTCACCATTTTAAGACAACTAACCAAACCAGGGAAGATTTATCTATTTAGACGGTTCGGTGTGTGCTCTCCTCCGATGATAGTGTTAAGTCGTCAGATGTTGTTCTTTTAAAGGTAAAGTAAACGATCTCTTGACTCAACTGGGTTTTAGCAGAGAGGAGATCACTGATAATTCCTAGTCTACATGGGTAGATAAAAGGGGTCACAGGAATGATGGCGGCGAATCCAAGGACCCAAGGTATGACTCGAAAACTCTTCACCTCAACCTACCCCGTCTTGTTTTAACTAGCAGTTCTCTTATCTACAGTTGGCGTCACAAGCAGTTGACGACCGATATCAGCCTAATGCAGCTATCGTCTATATGATCGATAACTACATTTAAATATATTAATTCGGAGTTACTGTTCGATTAAAGACAAAAAAGGTCGATATAGAGTATTACTGAATACCCTAACTTTACCTGGTACAGGTTGCAGATGGAGGAATTTGGTAATAATTTCTAAACGTAGTCACATTTTGGGTACTATGTTGTAACCGATGTCGCTTTATAGAAGGACACCATATTATACACCGCACCAGACAGAGATTCTTGGCTTGTTTTCAACTTACGACAGAGTCACCGATGTGTGTCAGTTACCTTAGCGAACCTTGGTTACAATAACAAACGTAAGTTAAAATTGCGAGGTAGAGGGAAGGAGAAGAGAGAGAGAGAGAGAGAGAGAGAGAGAGAGAGAGAGAGAGAGAGAGAGAGAGAGAGAGAGAGAGAGAGCAGCAGCAAGCAGTGGGCTGGATGAGGCAGAAGAGAGTAGACAGATCTTCATGATGACGCTGATGACGCTGCTAATGAAGCTTCTCTTAGCAGCCGCTGCAATTGTTTGGCTAACAGAGACAAATGGTGAGTTTTAGGAATTGTTCAAATTTCATGAAATTACGACGTGTATATGAAGAAAATGATAGATGGCTAACAAAATTTTATCCTCAGGATTTTATTATTTTATTCTAAAACGTTGTTAACTGCAAATTTAACACTAATTTGGTAAATACCTTCTCAGAATGTCAGCTGGTCTATGAGTTTAGCTCAGCTCCTATGCTGACTCATTGTTCTTCTGAAAAATGTGAGCTCTGTGATGGCTGGGAATATGCGTGTGTCAGTGATGACACTGACATGAGGGTCACTTTACGACCTTGATACATTCTTCGTGCCTACATTTGTTACAATTTCATTGGTACATTGTTGTGTGTACATGCGCCTGGCTGGGAAACCAAAGACAGGTAGCAAGCAGATTGGCTTGCGAGCTCTGGTGAAAGATCTGTAAATACCCGTTAATATCAGTGAAATTGTGGTTTTAATGACTTGAGAAAAGCGCAAAACGATAGTGGATGAGCTTTACAGCGGAGAATAAGTGCGACAGTAATTATAAAGATTAAGGGGATTAAATACTAAGATGATGACAAGAAGAAAAGGATAATTTTAGATTTATGCTGCATTAAATATCATTTGTGGAAATTACTATTAAGTCTACTGATCGGCGATCATTCCCAGTTACCATCATCCTGGTAAATGCTGAGAAGATTTCTTCTCCGAGTGTAAATATTCGTTTTGCAGTAGCGTAAATTCGTCTGGTGCCCGGGAGGACCTGTCGTGTGCGGATTCGATTAATCGGCCTTTGACAAACCGTTAACCCTCAGACCGATCGGACCACTCGCCAAAAATGTTTTAAACAGTTCCACATACGTAGCGAAGAATCCGCGTGGATAACGACAGCAGAAAAAACTTCACTTTCTCTTATCGTAGTTTATTTAGATGGGAGACTAATTGAGGTAAGTGTTCATATTTGTGAAAAAATTATTAAGGTTTTAAATATTCAACTTTCAGGTTGGTAAGTATTTTAAAATTAAATATCTATTCATTAATATATAGAAATACTTAAATAAACACTGATTTTAATTTTGAATCAGGAAATTATTTCAAAGTGTAATTTTTAAAATAAAAGCTGTTTATTTTTGTTGTTTTCAAAAATACATGTATTTACAGATTTCTGGGTTGAAATTTATCAACTGTACCATATTTCATTATATTCAGAAGTTGAAATAGGTGACATGGATACATGGATGAATGAAGTTACTCTTACTGCATAAAATATGAATTTTTGATGAATATTATAAAATTACAATTTAAAAATATTTATACCAGGTTGTAGAGTATCTTCTTTAAGTCTCAATAAAAATAACATCATAAGCTTTAGCGGTTAATTATTGAATTTACTTAGAGCAAAATCCTTTAGTCGAAATCCTTTGTTTGGTTTAACATCCAATGTTTCTTCAAATTTGATTTGTTTGTTTAGTAAAACTTATGCACTAATTTCTTATTTGGTCCGTAATTAAAATCTTTCGTTAAATTATATTTGATGTCAGATGAAACAAACCATTTTAAACTTTTCTAAACTCTGGATGTTTCAGTGCCTAGAACAGATATTTTTGCATCCAAACTAGGCTATTTCCTTTCTACATTAGTTACTTTATAAAAACAACTTATATTTGAGATTATTCTCTTAAGGTTTAGATGTTCCAGAAGATGGAATCTTTCTAAAATATGGTAAACATGACGAGAATTTCGACAACAAGATTGGAAAGTCCGCCTCTTTCAAGACGAACGACGGGCGGAGTCTTCTCTACTGTGCGGGGAGGTGTCAGCGAGACGGCAACTGTGTGTCCTTCTTCTATAACAAGAAAACCAAAGAGTGCCAGGGTCAGGGGAGGGACCTTGAAGACCACACCCAGGTTGATGACTCTCCAGGAACAAAGTACTACAAGATGTATCAACGGGAAAGTAATTATCTATTATGTTTTAGAGCATTTATCAGAAAGTTTGATTAATATATCCGGTTTTACTTTTGTTTTACTTTATATAAGTAACAAGGAAGAACATTTTTAACAGCCTTTAAAAAATGTTGGAAATATGCAAGAATTTTTAATTTGTTGTTTCCGTATGAAACAAGGGACCAAAATGCAGTATAAAGATTAGTTACGTAATGTAAAAGACTTTTTCTTCTTTGCTTTGGCCCGAGTTCTTCAGCGTAATATCAGATTAGTTACTTTATTTGTCGTACGATTGTTTACCTGTTTGTGTCCATTGCGAATACTGTTTGCACTATATATATATGCAGACAAAAATAAAGCGAAATTAGTTTTATTACGAGTAATATATATATAATAGCAATGGAAAATGCTGAAAGAATGCTAAAAAATACTAGTTATTCATTTTCTATATATATATAATTAACAATCTTAAACATTATCCACAGTAAGAAAGCGTATTGCCAAATATAATTTCCAAGTTATCTCGCTTGTTTGATAATTTAAAAATTGTCATTGATAGTTGTATTAAAGTACAAATTCTTAGAATTTGCATTAAAATATTGTCACAGATTAATTATTCACACATTAACTATTATTAAAAATCAAAATTATTCGGTTAATTATATGGCAACTTTATATCTTTTGGTGACATCACATGATTGTTTGCTCGTATTGAAATGCATCTTTTTTTGTCATGTTTATAATATTTATACCGTTCTCGAAGTCGGTAAGAAAGGACATTTAAAACAAATAGAGGCAGGATTATCTCCCCTCACTCGACACTTGTGGTTAATTAGTTTGTGCTTCTAGAAAAGCTCTCGGTAGAGGTGAAATATTAAATAAATGATTATAAAACACACACATTTTATTGTCTATTTTTGTGTAGACGAACAGGTAAAATAATATTCCAACTTTTCCTGGAATATCTTCGTGACTGTTAATCTCTTTTGACGACCATGAAGTATATTATATATACACAAATCGCTGCTATAAATTTCAGTTAATTTTCATAAACTTCTCGGAGTCAAGTTTGTAGTTGTTCTACTTTCATCTTTTATTCAGATATTCGGACCACTCCAAAATTGATTGAGAAATTGAACAATTTTGCGTTTTTACAATCAGATGAAACCCTTGAAAGTATTTTTGATGTAGAAATTTGTCTAAAGAAATGTCAAGAAGAAATCCCGATGTGCATCGCAGTAAATTATGTAAAAATGAGTAGAAAATGTTATTTATTTGAGACGATACACATTAAACCAACTGATGGATATAGATCTGAAGGCGCAGTCTACTACAGAGTGGCGAGGAGTGAGTACAGAATTTTACCTCTGAATTATTGGTGTGACAACTTGATATAATTTTGTATGTTGCTTTGTATCCAAACTGTGCAAACCATTTTAGAAATCGGGGAAAAAAGCAAAAGGCGGCGATGTGTAATCTGAAAGACGGAAAAACAAAATGGAATTTATTGTTTAGATAACCATTAAAAGTGTAGACAGCTAGAAACTGAATATGGCTCGACTCTCATAGCCAAGTGGACTCCTGTCTTGCAGACAGCGAGTAAGCCAGCATAATCAGAATTTCGAAATTAAAGAATTAAAGGAGCCTTTTAAAATCCAAGCTAGTTAACAGTAACCAAATATATAATAGTTAACTTAAACTTTTAAATAAAATTTCTTTTCGTGAAACGTTAGTAGTCGGTTAAGACACCATTAGAAAAAAATTATGTATTTGTATGGGAGACGGTTTACCTTGCACCGTAGGTCTGGTCATTTTTTACACTAGACTTCCTTAACTGACCATAATATACCATGCAAACTAGGATTTTAGAACATTAACCGGTAGTAACCATTAGCTGGATAATCTGAGACAGATCCATCTCTATACTTAGTAAAAGACAACTTTATCTAAAATTAATAACTCTCCCACGACCAAACAAGTTCCAAATCTGATAGAATCCTTAAAACAGTTTCTTAACACATTAGCGCTGAATATTGAAAAAGAAAAAAACACAAAACAAATAAAGTTGTATTTTGCCTCAAAATCCAGGATTGAACAACTTTCCTTCACATCCATTCACCAATCAAGGTAAATATATTTCCGATGAGCACAAGACACCAAATACATTTATCCTCGTATTCAAATAGAATGTTTCTTAAAAACAGTGCTTGTTTACATATTTCATTGATGCCGGTGCTTGATGTTTCTCCCACCTTCCTATCATGAACACACTCAGATAAGATAATGAGATTCTCCGAGGATTTTTCAATATAAGGAATGATAATCTGTTTTCTTCTACCGTTGTAGGTTTTTGCGCAGGAGACGAAGACTACCTTTATCTTCCAGTCGGGAGGATCTGCTTGAAGTATTTGTCCCAGAAAGTCAGCTGGAATGAGGCTGACCTCGCGTGCAAAGCTGAGGGCGCTCACCTGGCAGACGTCGAAACAAAAAAGATGCGGGTGGCTCTTGATACGTTCCTGAAAATTCAGAATAGTAAGTGAAGATTCTACTCACAAAGATAAAAAATAAAAAAAAAGCGTTAGTGATATTATATTTAGAATAAAATGGTACTTAAAATAAGAGGATTACTCTGTTCTTTAACGGATTAGTTTGAGAAAAGTAGAAGGAAAAGGATAATTTTATTTTCCTGTGTCTGCATAACTCGTTAATTTTTACAGGAACCTGAAGAAAGCCAAATTTAAAGCAATTTTTTTTTTTTACATTAGAGAGTCGTACTCGTATGTTAGCCATTTCGAAATAGAGCAAAAAAAAAAAAGATTTAGTCTGTACTTTGTTTTTTTGTGGACATGCAACACCTGACACGTAATATTTTTCGAATGTTACCGACAAATAATGTGTGGCTAAAAGTTTAGTTTATTGAAATGTTTCTTGTCAGATGTAAAATCAGTGCTCTTACTTCTGTCCGAAATATAGAGAACATACGAAAATTATTATTACCTATCAGTTTCTTAAATTACATAAAGAAAATTAGATTAATGTCGCTATGGAGGACAAACATGATTTTCTAGTTCTTGTTCTTCACTGAAAATGTTTTGTTTGGCTCTGTACTTTTGTTATCTGTTTCTCTTTCACCTGACTTTCCCTAATTTTTCAATTGACTGTTATGAAATATCGTGTACTCTAATGAGTGAAACTGTAGACATTATTTCGTGACTAAAATCAAGAGTCAGAGGTGACCTATGTATCTGGACTGTTTGATTAAATGAATTCTTGCAGACGCCTCCCCAAAGACCCAAGATTGTGGACAGTTATTCTGTCACGTTTTTGTCCTAAATATCGAAATTGTAGAATAAGGTTACTTTTCTTACTTTTTTATTTTTTTTACACATTTCGGTGTTCTCGCTTAGGCTTTTCACTTCTTGGATATTTCACAATAGTTCAATCAAAAACATTTACCTAAAACGTTTATTCAATTTGAATAAAAATGTACATGTATTCTCACTTCACGTTGAACGGTTTATGTTTTCTATTTCAATACGTCACGTGCCCCCTCGTGCGCACGCGCGTTTATAAAACAGAATAGCTTTTTTAAAAGTCTCTATCTGTCGAAATGCCTCTTTTGTTTTTTTATTAGAGAATGGATATTCTACGGCTCACGTTGGAATAAAAGATGAGAAGAACGACGGAGATTACGTTGACAGGAAGAACAAATCTATTGACGAAAGTCTGTGGAGGATGCCATTTAAAGACTACCAATCTAAGAACTGTGTTAATGTAAAATGCCGATATTCTTGTAGTTGGAAAGTCGTCGATTGTCACAGTTTTATATCTGGGTTTATTTGTGAAAAATAAACAGAAGGACTTTCCTTTTAAAGCTACATTTTCGGACATTTTACTTACAAAACAACCAGAGATTTCATCACAAGTATTTTTCAGGGCACATCAGAAGATGAAGAAATAAACACAGAGATGTACATGTGAAAATTTATCAAGAACAACGGATTTCAAATTTTAAAACTCATTAACCAAATTTCCCTGAACGTCGTGCTGACTGTTATCAAAATATTGTTTATATAAGCCAAATGAAAATCATTATTTTGATTTGTAAATCTTGAAATGAAATTTTATTTATATTTATGACTTGTCATGCGATTTCTTCCAGAAAAATTTTAATTTCTTTACTTTTATCAAATTGTATTTGAAAATATTTTATTTAATATTTGTTCTATCTGCATATATTTTATGCGTTCATTGCAACTAGATTATTATTATTATTATTATTATTATTATTATTATTATTATTATTATTATTATTATTATTATTATTATTATTATTATTATTATTATTATTATTATTATTCTATCTTTCTAACCATCACTAATAAACAACCATCAATACACTGATCCAAAATTCAGAGAAAGACATTGTTGGGAATTTTATAGTGTCAGCAGAAACATTGATGAATTGCTACTCCTCGGCAGTAGTGAGTATACCAGCTATCAGTTCAGCATCGAATGGGTTCCTTATCCAGTCAAATGTTTCTATTTCCACATTTGGGAAATAGTTATGAAAGTGAAACTTTAGAGAAGAAAGGTGACTTAAAATACAAATTTTCACATCTTCACTAACTCATGTGTTACAGCTCTCAATAAATTGTTTTAAAGTAGGGATTATGTCTAAATTTCCATTTTCCATTTTACTCTGCCACAGTTCAACTTTCCAAATAAACAATTTTAATTTGTCATTGAGTTGAAGAATATTGTTATCACCACCTTGCAGTTAGGTATTAAGTGTTCAGCTTATGGAATACATCACTTAAATATGCTAACTGCATATTTAAATCACAGTCAATAAACAAGTGCACTAGTATGCCTTTCCTCAGTTAATTACTGTTAAAGTTCATTTCTCGGTTCAGAAACACGTCAAAATGTTTCCCCGAGACAGCCATCTTGACTCACAGTAAAACAATAAAGAAATGTGTTTGACGGCCATCTCTTCACAAAATCTGGCAAACATCCTTGCCTTTACAGGCCCTTTAAAAAATAGTTCACAACATTTATGTTTGTTTGTAGAACCCTCTCCAATGCAGGGGAAGCAAGAGCTTTCCTATGAATCATAGTGTCTCCAAACAGCACCAGATTTTCAGCATATTAAAGCCCGAAATCCTCTGTGACAGCCTGACAGAGCGCGCTCCGTCAATGCATATCCCCACGCAGTTTGACTACTCTGAGAGATTTGCATCAATATAGCTATCAATAATACCGAAAAGGTCCTCAGCTTTATTCGCCCATGTAATTTCTTTACAGAGGAATAAATCTTCATTTATTTTGCCCCTTCAATGAATCTAACGGATGTTATTAGATGAGCATCCTCATCTATCTGAATGGTAAATGGTTTGTTCCTTATCTTTTCAATTAGTTGCCCATTTAGATCCTCTGCTGCAGCTGCGATTTGGCGGGAAATAGTCATTAGACAAACGGATAATTAAAAGCTGTTTGGCACAAGACTCACCCAACATGGTTGTAATCATATCAATAGCTGCTGGAAGAATTGAATTCTCTCCAATTGTGTGGGGCTTTTTGCACTGGGCGATTCTGTATGCAACTTTATAGGCTAAAAGTGATTTCAAAGGGACAATAGTATATTTATCTAGACTCACGTTTACGAAAATATCTCGAAGTTTGTTAGCTAAGTCTGCATGACTTGTTTCCAGGTGTCATTTTAGTTTCCTAGGCCTCATACTCTCAGCAGACAGCATTCATGACAAATAACACAGAGGCAATTCTTCTCTAGTAACAAAAACACTGTGAAACCAAAAGATATGTAACTGTCATCATGACTTCTTGACTTAGGCCTGCTTCTTTATCTTTTCTCTTAATGTCCAACAAAAACCTTTCCATTTTGAAAGGCTAAAAATCAAAAACAACAGATAGAAATACCGAACTTTACCAGCACGTACACTTCTACAGACAACCCTAAGACTACAGATGTAGTACTGCACGCCACACCGGCCGGGGGGGGGGGTAGGCAAATATTTCAAAGAGAAGTCGGACCCGACTATTGGAGTTCAGTGTCAAGTGATCAACAGGCGTCAGTTGTTATACTCTGCAGGAAGGAGTTTTGTCCATTTTGATCGCGTTAAAAATCCCCAATCCACGACATACATTGCGCTTATATCAAAGCGAATTACAAGACGATATCTACGTTTTTGACATCACGACGGATAAATTATGGTAATCGCTCGGCTGATGACTGGGACGAGAGCAAAAATCAGGTAATTTCCCTCTGCCGCCTCCAGTAACATCTAAAAAAGAGTGAAAGAAATAAACTGAAAGTAACATATTCCTATTTCCAGAAAAGTTGGTAAATATATGTTATTATTAAACAACACGAGCTTCCGCCGCATATCTTTGGAAGCCGGAAGTTATGCCCTCATTTTCCATTCGCCAGTTTATTGGATAGTGCTGAGACGCCAGATCGAGGCAGTCTACAGATTTATCGAAGTTTTCAGCATGTGGCCTTAAATCTCCACCAGAATTAGACCGGATATGAATCTGTTAAGTGCTCTTGAGCTCCATGCATGTTGCGCACCATCCTTGTCTTTAGAATTTTACACTGCCTCCAGCTTCCAAACATATATGGCGGAAACTCGTGCTGTTTGATAATTATTGTTGTCGTTTCAGATTTTCTTTGAAATATATCAAATATAAATCTATTCCTTTGAGTTTTCTTCAGTTCAGTAGCCCCAGAAATATGAATGTTACTTTCAGTTTATTCCTTTCACTTTCCAACGTCACCGGGGGTGGGGGCGTGGGGAATGCGAGTATAATAAAAGTTCATTTCAAAATAACGTTCCATAACATAAATAATAACGTAAAGAATACAGTATTGTTGGCGGTTTATAGAAACCTTGTGCCTTTGCTAAGGAAAGACAGATGGAAAACCGACTCATAAGCTAAAAAGTCAGAGCCCGACTATCATGCAGGAGGTACTATTTTTAAAAAACATTTGCGACTTCCCTCTAAGATGCTGGCGAGGAAAGAATCCCTGATGCCATCACTGATAACACTGGTCAACAAGTATTTTTCATCAAGCATATGTCAAGGTGTACTTAGTGTAGTTTTTAATGCTGATTTCAAATATACAATTAGTTTTTTGACATCACGTACAGTTTTCGAGATGAGAAAGTTTTTTGGTTTTAGCTCATGCATTATATAGAAATTCCAATTAATGACGTGTATGCATGTATTTCATTTACATCATGGAAACATACCTTTAAAATAAACTACATTATTCATTGCTGCATAGTTCAGATGCAATATTTCATCATCTTAAATTAACCAATCAAGTTTTGTCTGATGAAATAGGTATTTCAACATCTCAAATTGTCCAGTCATAATTGGTCTGATGAAATATTTCATCATCTCAAATTCAATATAAGTATAACCGTTTGTATCTATTTCCTTACTTGTTTTACAGTGCTAACAATGTCAAGACAGTATAGAAATCCTCCTGATGTGTTTTGTTATGTCTGTGGACAATTTATTGTGAAAGCTCAAAAACGTACAATAACACCAGAGATCAAGAAGATTTATAAGCTATACTTTGACTGTCCTCTTGGAGATCAGGACAAGTTATGGGCACCACATTTTATCTGCTCAGCTTGCTCAAATGACTTACATGACTGGTTCAATAAGAGGAAGAAGTCCATGCCTTTTGCCATTAACCCTAACCCTAACTCTAACCCTGCAGAGTGGCGCTTGTTTATTGACTCTTCAAAACGAAGTTTAAAAGCTGTACTTCTCCATAATGGTAATTTGAAGCCCTCCATTCCTATTGCACACTCCGTTCATCTTCATGAATCATATGAGAATATGGAACTTTTACTTCATGCCACTGCCTATGAAAGATACTCATGGAAAATATGTGGAGATTTAAAAGTCATTGGAATGTTAATGCGAATGCAGTCAGGTTTCACAAAATACTGTTGTTTCTTGTGTCTATGGGATAGTCGGGAAACTGACAGACTTTATTCGGAATCAAACTGGCAGACAAGAACATCATACCAGCCAGGACTGTCTAGCGTCAAGAATACACCTCTTGTAGATCCATGTAATGTCCTATTGCCTCCTTTGCACATAAAGCTTGGAATGATGAAACAATTTGTAAAGACACTAGGGAAGAGAAATGCGAGAGGGTTTTAGTATATTGTAGAAAAGTTTCCTAAAATCACACAGGCGAAGTTGAAAGAGGGTATCTTTGTCGGACCCCAAATTAGAGAAGTACTCAAAGATGTCAACTTAAAGACAACACTGGATGAACTGGAACTGCCTGCCTGGAATGCTTTCAATTGGATCTGTGAGAATTTCTTGGGCAACAAGAAGGCAATGGACTACAAGGATGGCATCAAGAATCTTCTGAAATGTTACTAGCAATGGGTTGTCGCATGTCACTGAAAGTTCACTTCTTGGACTACCATCTGGATTTCTTCGCAGATAACCTTGGAGCTGTCTGATGAACATGGTGAAAGATTTCACCAGGACATTAGTGCTATGGAGAAACGGTACCAAGGCTTCTGGAATGACAGTATGCTGGCTGACTACTGCTGGACACTTTACCGTGATCAACCAGATCAGGAACACCGCAGGAAATCCAAATCACAATGTTTCTAACTCTGTTGTTCTAACTTTGTCTGACCAATTTTTTGTGTATTCACTCTTTGTAGAATGATAGTGATGATTTTTAACTCAATAAACTCATTTACTTTCTAAAAATAATATGTCCTTATTTATTACATTAATGATTTCATATATACAAATATGTAAATATTTGCATGTATCTACTGAAAAACTGATACGTGCTGCATACAAATGGAGTGAAATTTTGAAATCAGCATGAAAAATTAGTCTAAAAAAGTTGGTTTGCATTCATAATGAGTATAATACATTTAATTTTGTTGACCAGTGTAATTACGAAAGCTCGCGTTCCTTTGTAGTTTTTTTCTTCTTCTGCTGTATTATCATTAATTAAAGTCTTGACAAACAGAATAGAACTCAGATTTTTCAGCTGGATTTTCTTACTGTTACTAAAATATATCAAAACAGTTATGATTTTTCGCTATAGTTTAATATGAAATCTTAATTATGGTTATTGTGAAAATCTTTGAACATGTAGCTGTTGGAGAAAGAAAGCTAAAGTTATCGAAATTTCATCACATTTGCAGTACAAATATATCTGCTGCCACAGCGAATATCACTTTTATGTTAGTTAAACTTATAAGCAGTACATTTTATCAGCATTTTCTAAATTACGTCAACTACTCTCATATTTACTTTTTCCTATAATTCCCGTGTTATTATCTATCTCAATCGTGTTATCACCATTATTCAATATTTTACATGCTAGTGCGGGAATGAATTCCCGTTTTTTATTTATTTTCTAGCATTAATACATTTTAAGTTAAATCTGATACTTCGATCTGAACCAGTTTTTCTTTTGATATAGATATTTGAAATAATAAATATTTTTTTATAAAAACAGTTACAAGTTAGTCTGCACCCTTTGAAATACTTCAAATAAACAATGCAGGTTAATGTGACATTTAAAGAAAATGCGGCTTCATTATATGAATTAAATATGATATAGACAACTAAATATATATTAATTAAAGATACCTGTAATCTTTTCTACCAAAACGGACACTATCTTAAATAGCCTTAGGCGTTTTTAATTATTCAAAACATAACCAATCGTTTTGATAAGCGTATTCTTTAGAAATATCAATAAATCTCTTCAACAATATATTTTCTCATTTTTTCGTTTCCTAATCATTTAACTAAAATAATGTTAACAATGACTGACATGCAATTTAAGTCAAATACGTTTTAGATATTAATTTGTTGTGTTCTTGAATCAAAGTTTCTATTAACTGGAAGATTAGCTAAGTATTTTTCATCTTTCAACTATTGCATATTAGAGTGAAACATTTTTAGAATGTTATCAGTTTTGAGAACTAAGCATTTAGTGTATAATTTTATGATTAAGTCCTAATGTACAAGAATAGATTTAAATAATTAATATCAATTAAATTTTCGTTTTCAATAAAACCAGAAGAAAAGGTCTTTAAGTGAAATCTTAAACGGTGTAATAAATTATTTTTTAATATAAATACAACTTTATGGTAAGAACTAATTAGAAAGATACGAAGGTAACGTTAATGGTTTTATGAGCATATTTAATATTTGAGTCTAAATAATTGTTATTTTTTCAACTTTATTTGAATTTCGACGCTATTTTTTAAATTTTAAAATATAAATGAGAGGCCGAAATGTTTAAAATGCAACAAAATATCAAAGTTTGTAAGAAAGAGGAAACAATGAAAATCTGCCCTAAATTGTCGTAAACAATAGGTTTTTGATTTTAAAGACTGTACAATTCGATAAAAGCTACACCACAAACATAAATCATTCAGATAATAAAGTGCAATCCAGAAAAATGGAGAACATTTTAATCTTGTAATCCATTCAATTGAAAGTAATACATACCGTCCCCAAATACCTTAACATATAGGAGTTATTTAAGGAAGCGCTGTACGAATCGATCAGAGTCTGTTAATCTCGAACCTGAAATTCCGGAATAAAATTTTACGTCTGCTAAAATAATTTAGAGAAATTCTAAATTATCCCCTGAAAATTAGATATAGATAATTAAAAAAGTGTTGTATGTCATCATGAGAGTGGAGACGTGGAAAGAAATTATTTTTATTTAGAAAAGATTGTAGATTCTCAAAATGACGGTAATCAAATCTAATTTTTTTATTTATCTTCTTGTTTTGCTGATCTCCAGGAAAATCATTCAGTAATAATCTAATCGTGTCCACAAAATTGGACCTTACCTTCAGCGATTTCTTAGTTCACAGTCCCCCTCTCTTTGACTGACTAGCGACCGTCTTCGTCCCGAATTTAACATCTATGGTGCCTGGTCACATTCCGACATTTTGCACGCTTGACCAGCAGAGGGCGGTGCTCACCAGAAGAATTCCGGTGGATTCATCTGTCGCTAAACTCGGCGATAGCATTCACCGTTTGCTTACGGGCGCGAATCACCTGATCAAGGATCACGTGGTCCCGGGAGGGGGGGGGACCACACAAGTGAAGGAAGAAACAAGTCGCGTGTAACGATGCCTATGCATAATAACCACAATAATTGTACAGGGTGGTAGAGTAGAGGTTAAAAGATTGGTTAGTTAAATTCTCCGTTGTCATTCAGCTATTGTCGGGATAAGATTAATAATGGATCTCGAATGAAAACTAACGAATAACCTCTCGATTTTAAAACGTTCATTGCTAACAACGGATTTTTGGTTGACCAAATGCCTTATTTGTTTCTTCTGTACGATCGACACCAGTAATACAGGCAGTATTTATAAATAATTTCTTGTCACAGTCGATTAATTTAGCTTAATGCTTTACTTCAACTGCAGACTTATCCATCTCTGCCTAATTAATTTTACTGTTGTTGGTAATGAACGTTCTTCAAAGTTACTGAAAGGTAAACATACCTGAAGGAACTCATTACAAGTATTGATTGTTCGCTAACACCGGAATGCTGTATAGCTTCAGCTTAGATGATCGATCATACAGTTTAAATTTGTGGACTTAAAGTAACAGCTCAGTTTAAGTTAAAGATTTCGCAGAGCTACTATTTTCCATCACTGTTTCTAGTAATGCTATATTACACAACTTAGAAGTATTTTCTTTTTAATGGTTAATATCCCGTCTCATAAGTTAAATACAGCTTATTTTAGTGGATGAAAACTCATCAAAACTGTAACGTTTCGAAGATTCGTTAGGCGGTGGTAGCTACGTTTTCCTGCGATTTACTCTTGTGAACTGTAACTGAGTAAAATACAAGGAAAAGCAAATTTTAAGGTGCACAGAAATTTTACCTTCTGGATGATCTTGCTTTAACTTCTTTCTTTGTACCATATAATAACTTTGAGTGGTTAAAGTTGTTACTGTTTTGACTTCTCGTTTTTAAGCAAAACCAAAATTGTAGAGTAAAAAGTAAAGTGCGATAATTTTACGATAGAAAGTAATAACAACTGTACGCTGAAAATCTCCTTAAAATAATGTATTTCTTCTGAAATTCCATAATTTTTTTATAAATATGAAATCGTGCAACATTATAACGAGTCTTGATACAAACTTTACAGAATGTGATATTCTAAGACTACACGATTTTTTACTGAACTAAGCGGGAAAGAAACTTCGGTTATTTTCTGATACTCAATGGTAATACTGATAATTTATCCAATTTCAGAAAAAAAACTTCCCCAGTAATCAGAAATAATGTGTTGTTCATAGCACCGCATGGTCGAGAAGCACGAGTTAGCGTGTCGTTACCATATCTGTCTAGTAAATATCTATCAAGACATGAAAGTAATGCAGATATTTTCCGGTCTCTAAACTTCTTTTTCCACCTATCGCATAGATCAGCTTCCATCAATTGCAGCACTTACTATTCCTGAGATACATGACTTTCCACATTCTGTGGAAGTCCACACTCAGTCGTCAAATCCAGTTACAGGATATCCTGCCACAACTACGATTTTACCTCACCAACCCAGCTACAGCTCTATCGTTTGCCAGAAACTCCAGCCAACCACTTTCAAGTTACTCTTGCATTACTCGTAAGGAAAGGGTTGATCATGCATCAAGCATAAGTTAGATCCTGCAGTAAAGACTCTTCGAGATCTTTTTTTTCTTCTTTATTTGGGGGTGTGGTGCAATTTTTGGGGGATTGTGTGTGAAGTTGCAAGTGTGTGGTGGGAGCTGGGTCGGTTCCTCGACCGGCCGCCTCAGCTGTTTATAAGTGAGGTCAATTTTTCGACCTGTATTATTTTTTAGTATTAGTGTACCTCATCCTAGCAAGAGGGGGCTACCCAACTCCTTCGTAATCTAATACGCTCAGGAGAGGTAGGTTTATCCAGGCTGAACCCTCTAGAACAGAGTTTTCTCTCTGTGTGTCCTTAAGACGCTATAAGGGGTAAGGAAGCTTAGGCCATTTTTTTATTTTTATTAAATCCAACCGGAGTGGGAGGATAAGGGGGTAGGGGTTCTGTATTTATTTTAATTTTTGTTTTTAAAATCTTTTATTTGTAAATGGATGGAGACATGATCTCCCTCCGTCTACCTTTGATGTTATTCTTGTTGACAGGCGTTGATTGATGTTGTACTTGTTATCTCCACCGTTGGAGAGCCTGAGGTTCCCGTGTAAGTGATTGATGAAGGGATCTTCGAGATATTAACGCAAAGCAGCCAAAATCAGTACGGCAAACAGCCAGACACTGGAGACAATGAATGTATGATGGCATCAAGAAAGCAATTAGACATATATTTAAAAAAAAATGTTTCTTCAAAATTCAAGTCAGAAGAAACAATCCCTGATATGAACAAACAGACAGTAAGATGGATGGACCGAGTGCTACCCTGATCGATACTAGAGGGAAAACTAAGTCTTCTAAGTGCCACCAGATGGTCTTCTTGCATAATTGTAAAGCTGGATAAATAATTTACTATAGATGAACTCAGAAAAACCATTGATAGCTTGTAAGTGAGAAAGCCTTCAGGAAAAACGAAGTGTTTTCTGTATTACTCAAGTGCTAAAAGGAAACTCACTTCTGCATCTATACAGTCGACTGCTGCAGTTTTATGAAGACAGCACAGGCTCTTATATTTGCTTCTTGGAGTCATTACCAAGTTTTCAATTTCCTTTTTTACATTTTCTGTGAAGTTCATTCATGTTCTTGTCAAGTAAAACCAATGTTTAAAATAATGTCAAGTAAAACCCAAATTTTAAAATAAGAGAAAAATTATATATTCTTTTGTCAATTTTTCTGTTTATAATCAGCCAATTATTGTAATCCTCACTTATTGGTGATGTAAGCTTTTATTTTATGCTTAATCTTAGTCATCAAAGACCCATGAAGTACACTGTTGTTTTACTTTTTTAGCTACTAAAGAAGTAACTTCAATAAAACGTCTTTAAATAAGAGCCTTGAAACATGGATTTTCAGAGGATTAAAGATCTATGTGTAAAAAATTAGGCAGCAGTAAAACATCCGTTTATCATTTACCAATAATGATTATATGACGCTGACATTGCAGTAATACCCTTTTCGCATTTTCACTTTCTTAATTATTTTATAAGTAAGTTCAGTATTAAGCAAAATAAATACCTTCAAATGTTCTATATTTAGTTTTCTCTAGGAATTTTTACGTAGATTTTCCTAATAGTTACAATGAAAAAGTTACTGTAAATATTTGTAAAGGTTTGCATTAGTTTGTTGTCTTACCACTAATAAGGTGATGGAAAATTCCCGAACTGACACTGTAGTTTCTGTTACTTGTGTAGGTAGGCTGAACATCATAAAATGTTTTGATTTATTTTATCTTTCAGAATCCTACTTATTTTGAACATTTAAAATCAGTTTTATTTTTAAAATATAAGTTTAAAGAAAAATAAAGGAAATATTTAGTTGTTCCTTTACCCTTTGTTGTTTTTTTTTGTTTGTATAAAGTTCTGTAATATCAGAAGAAACTTCATTGTTATCCTCAATTATTTAAAGATCGTCAAAGGAAAGAGAGGAAACAAATCGGAGTAATTATCTTGCAAATCGCTGTCCGTGACGTAATTAAAACTATCGCTTCACAAGTTGATCTTTTTCTCCTTATTCTAATCAAGGCTATTTCTTGAATAAGTTAACTAAAATTTGTAGGCAGAATCCGTTGAGTAAATTTACGTCAGGTGTACAATCTATCCGAGGTTCACGGAAACCAGCTCAGTTTTCTCAACCGTGTGAACATTTTTTTGTTTCAAATAAGCAGTTTCTAATGTGCACCATTTTAAGACATCTGACCAAACCAGGAAAGATTTCACTATTTAGATGGTTCGGTGTGTGCTCTCCTCCGATGATAGGATTCTATACCTCTACAAAGAAGGGTCCATGTGGAGTTCCTCTCTTGCTCAAGTCGGTGGATGTTCCTTTTGCTTTGGAAGATAAAGTAAACGATCTCTTTTAAATCAACTGGGTTTTAGCAGAGAGCAGATTACAAATGATCTCTAGACTAGATTAGTACTTAAAAGGAGTCACAGGAGTGATTTCGGATATTCAAGGACCTCAGGCAGGTAACTAATAATGACCTCTTTAGACTCTAAACCTCTTCCCGCCAGTCTACCCCGTCTTGTTTTAACTAGCAGTTCTCTTGTCTACAGTTGGCGTCACAAGCAGTTGACGACCGATATCAGTCTAATGCAGCTAGCATCCATATGATCGATAACTACATTATAAAGTATTAATCCGAGGTTGCTGTTCTACTAAAGAGGAAAATAAAGCTCGATATAGAGTTATTACAAAAATAATATTAAAAAAAAACTAAATGTCTAAACAATATTCCATCACTTTTGTAAAGGACAAGGCCTTTAGCAAATGATACAGATATTTAAAGGTTGCACTTTCTTGGATTTTTGCTGCTGACTCTTTACATTTCAATTTCTTTGACTTTACTGGTAGAGACGGTACAGGCAGAGACTTGGTAATAATTGCTGAACCCAGCCACATTTTGGCAACAGTGTGGTAGCCATTGCCGCATTATTGAATGATACGATATTCCTCTTATACACGTCGTCAGTCAGTGATTCTTGGCTTGTTTTCAACTTACGTCAAAATCACTGATGTGTGTGAATCACAGTAGCAAACCTTGGTTACAATAACAAACGTTGTTCGTTAAAATTGCGAAAGATAGAAGAAAAATAGAAGAGAGCAGCAGCAGCAAGCAGTGGGCTGGATGAGGCAGAAGAAAGTAGACAGATCATGATGACGCTGATGACGCTGCTAATGAAGCTTCTCTTAGCAGCCGCTGCAATTGTTTGGCTAACAGAGACAAATGGTGAGTTTTAGGAATTGTTCAAATTTCATGAAATTACGACGTGTATATGAAGAAAATGATAGATGGCTAACAAAATTTTATCCTCAGGATTTTATTATTTTATTCTAAAACGTTGTTGACTGCAAATTTAACACTAATTTGGTAAATACCTTCTCAGAATGTCAGCTGGTCTATGAGTTTAGCTCAGCTCCTATGCTGACTCATTGTTCTTCTGAAAAATGTGAGCTCTGTGATGGCTGGGAATATGCGTGTGTCAGTGATGAAACTGACATGAGGGTCACTTTACGACCTTGATACATTCTTCGTGCCTACATTTGTTACAATTTCATTGGTACATTGTTGTGTGTACATGCGCCGGGCTGGGAAACCAAAGACAGGTAGCAAGCAGATTGGCTTGCGAGCTCTGGTGAAAGATCTGTAAATACCCGTTAATATCAGTGAAATTGTGGTTTTAATGACTTGAGAAAAGCGCAAAACGATAGTGGATGAGCTTTACAGCGGAGAATAAGTGCGACAGTAATTATAAAGATTAAGGGGATTAAATACTAAGATGATGACAAGAAGAAAAGGATAATTTTAGATTTATGCTGCATTAAATATCATTTGTGGAAATTACTATTAAGTCTACTGATCGGCGATCATTCCCAGTTACCATCATCCTGGTAAATGCTGAGAAGATTTCTTCTCCGAGTGTAAATATTCGTTTTGCAGTAGCGTAAATTCGTCTGGTGCCCGGGAGGACCTGTCGTGTGCGGATTCGATTAATCGGCCTTTGACAAACCGTTAACCCTCAGACCGATCGGACCACTCGCCAAAAATGTTTTAAACAGTTCCACATACGTAGCGAAGAATCCGCGTGGATAACGACAGCAGAAAAAACTTCACTTTCTCTTATCGTAGTTTATTTAGATGGGAGACTAATTGAGGTAAGTGTTCATATTTGTGAAAAAATTATTAAGGTTTTAAATATTCAACTTTCAGGTTGGTAAGTATTTTAAAATTAAATATCTATTCATTAATATATAGAAATACTTAAATAAACACTGATTTTAATTTTGAATCAGGAAATTATTTCAAAGTGTAATTTTTAAAATAAAAGCTGTTTATTTTTGTTGTTTTCAAAAATACATGTATTTACAGATTTCTGGGTTGAAATTTATCAACTGTACCATATTTCATTATATTCAGAAGTTGAAATAGGTGACATGGATACATGGATGAATGAAGTTACTCTTACTGCATAAAATATGAATTTTTGATGAATATTATAAAATTACAATTTAAAAATATTTATACCAGGTTGTAGAGTATCTTCTTTAAGTCTCAATAAAAATAACATCATAAGCTTTAGCGGTTAATTATTGAATTTACTTAGAGCAAAATCCTTTAGTCGAAATCCTTTGTTTGGTTTAACATCCAATGTTTCTTCAAATTTGATTTGTTTGTTTAGTAAAACTTATGCACTAATTTCTTATTTGGTCCGTAATTAAAATCTTTCGTTAAATTATATTTGATGTCAGATGAAACAAACCATTTTAAATTTTCTAAACTCTGGATGTTTCAGTGCCTAGAACAGATATTTTTGCATCCAAACTAGGCTATTTCCTTTCTACATTAGTTACTTTATAAAAACAACTTATATTTGAGATTATTCTCTTAAGGTTTAGATGTTCCAGAAGATGGAATCTTTCTAAAATATGGTAAACATGACGAGAATTTCGACAACAAGATTGGAAAGTCCGCCTCTTTCAAGACGAACGACGGGCGGAGTCTTCTCTACTGTGCGGGGAGGTGTCAGCGAGACGGCAACTGTGTGTCCTTCTTCTATAACAAGAAAACCAAAGAGTGCCAGGGTCAGGGGAGGGACCTTGAAGACCACACCCAGGTTGATGACTCTCCAGGAACAAAGTACTACAAGATGTATCAACGGGAAAGTAATTATCTATTATGTTTTAGAGCATTTATCAGAAAGTTTGATTAATATATCCGGTTTTACTTTTGTTTTACTTTATATAAGTAACAAGGAAGAACATTTTTAACAGCCTTTAAAAAATGTTGGAAATATGCAAGAATTTTTAATTTGTTGTTTCCGTATGAAACAAGGGACCAAAATGCAGTATAAAGATTAGTTACGTAATGTAAAAGACTTTTTCTTCTTTGCTTTGGCCCGAGTTCTTCAGCGTAATATCAGATTAGTTACTTTATTTGTCGTACGATTGTTTACCTGTTTGTGTCCATTGCGAATACTGTTTGCACTATATATATATGCAGACAAAAATAAAGCGAAATTAGTTTTATTACGAGTAATATATATATAATAGCAATGGAAAATGCTGAAAGAATGCTAAAAAATACTAGTTATTCATTTTCTATATATATATAATTAACAATCTTAAACATTATCCACAGTAAGAAAGCGTATTGCCAAATATAATTTCCAAGTTATCTCGCTTGTTTGATAATTTAAAAATTGTCATTGATAGTTGTATTAAAGTACAAATTCTTAGAATTTGCATTAAAATATTGTCACAGATTAATTATTCACACATTAACTATTATTAAAAATCAAAATTATTCGGTTAATTATATGGCAACTTTATATCTTTTGGTGACATCACATGATTGTTTGCTCGTATTGAAATGCATCTTTTTTTGTCATGTTTATAATATTTATACCGTTCTCGAAGTCGGTAAGAAAGGACATTTAAAACCAAATAGAGGCAGGATTATCTCCCCTCACTCGACACTTGTGGTTAATTAGTTTGTGCTTCTAGAAAAGCTCTCGGTAGAGGTGAAATATTAAATAAATGATTATAAAACACACACATTTTATTGTCTATTTTTGTGTAGACGAACAGGTAAAATAATATTCCAACTTTTCCTGGAATATCTTCGTGACTGTTAATCTCTTTTGACGACCATGAAGTATATTATATATACACAAATCGCTGCTATAAATTTCAGTTAATTTTCATAAACTTCTCGGAGTCAAGTTTGTAGTTGTTGTACTTTCATCTTTTATTCAGATATTCGGACCACTCCAAAATTGATTGAGAAATTGAACAATTTTGCGTTTTTACAATCAGATGAAACCCTTGAAAGTATTTTTGATGTAGAAATTTGTCTAAAGAAATGTCAAGAAGAAATCCCGATGTGCATCGCAGTAAATTATGTAAAAATGAGTAGAAAATGTTATTTATTTGAGACGATACACATTAAACCAACTGATGGATATAGATCTGAAGGCGCAGTCTACTACAGAGTGGCGAGGAGTGAGTACAGAATTTTACCTCTGAATTATTGGTGTGACAACTTGATATAATTTTGTATGTTGCTTTGTATCCAAACTGTGCAAACCATTTTAGAAATCGGGGAAAAAAGCAAAAGGCGGCGATGTGTAATCTGAAAGACGGAAAAACAAAATGGAATTTATTGTTTAGATAACCATTAAAAGTGTAGACAGCTAGAAACTGAATATGGCTCGACTCTCATAGCCAAGTGGACTCCTGTCTTGCAGACAGCGAGTAAGCCAGCATAATCAGAATTTCGAAATTAAAGAATTAAAGGAGCCTTTTAAAATCCAAGCTAGTTAACAGTAACCAAATATATAATAGTTAACTTAAACTTTTAAATAAAATTTCTTTTCGTGAAACGTTAGTAGTCGGTTAAGACACCATTAGAAAAAAATTATGTATTTGTATGGGAGACGGTTTACCTTGCACCGTAGGTCTGGTCATTTTTTACACTAGACTTCCTTAACTGACCATAATATACCATGCAAACTAGGATTTTAGAACATTAACCGGTAGTAACCATTAGCTGGATAATCTGAGACAGATCCATCTCTATACTTAGTAAAAGACAACTTTATCTAAAATTAATAACTCTCCCACGACCAAACAAGTTCCAAATCTGATAGAATCCTTAAAACAGTTTCTTAACACATTAGCGCTGAATATTGAAAAAGAAAAAAACACAAAACAAATAAAGTTGTATTTTGCCTCAAAATCCAGGATTGAACAACTTTCCTTCACATCCATTCACCAATCAAGGTAAATATATTTCCGATGAGCACAAGACACCAAATACATTTATCCTCGTATTCAAATAGAATGTTTCTTAAAAACAGTGCTTGTTTACATATTTCATTGATGCCGGTGCTTGATGTTTCTCCCACCTTCCTATCATGAACACACTCAGATAAGATAATGAGATTCTCCGAGGATTTTTCAATATAAGGAATGATAATCTGTTTTCTTCTACCGTTGTAGGTTTTTGCGCAGGAGACGAAGACTACCTTTATCTTCCAGTCGGGAGGATCTGCTTGAAGTATTTGTCCCAGAAAGTCAGCTGGAATGAGGCTGACCTCGCGTGCAAAGCTGAGGGCGCTCACCTGGCAGACGTCGAAACAAAAAAGATGCGGGTGGCTCTTGATACGTTCCTGAAAATTCAGAATAGTAAGTGAAGATTCTACTCACAAAGATAAAAAATAAAAAAAAGCGTTAGTGATATTATATTTAGAATAAAATGATACTTAAAATAAGAGGATTACTCTGTTCTTTAACGGATAAGTTTGAGAAAAGTAGAAGGAAAAGGATAATTTTATTTTCCTGTGTCTGCATAACTCGTTAATTTTTACAGGAACCTGAAGAAAGCCAAATTTAAAGCAATTTTTTTTTTTTACATTAGAGAGTCGTACTCGTATGTTAGCCATTTCGAAATAGAGCAAAAAAAAAAAAAGATTTAGTCTGTACTTTGTTTTTTTGTGGACATGCAACACCTGACACGTAATATTTTTCGAATGTTACCGACAAATAATGTGTGGCTAAAAGTTTAGTTTATTGAAATGTTTCTTGTCAGATGTAAAATCAGTGCTCTTACTTCTGTCCGAAATATAGAGAACATACGAAAATTATTATTACCTATCAGTTTCTTAAATTACATAAAGAAAATTAGATTAATGTCGCTATGGAGGACAAACATGATTTTCTAGTTCTTGTTCTTCACTGAAAATGTTTTGTTTGGCTCTGTACTTTTGTTATCTGTTTCTCTTTCACCTGACTTTCCCTAATTTTTCAATTGACTGTTATGAAATATCGTGTACTCTAATGAGTGAAACTGTAGACATTATTTCGTGACTAAAATCAAGAGTCAGAGGTGACCTATGTATCTGGACTGTTTGATTAAATGAATTCTTGCAGACGCCTCCCCAAAGACCCAAGATTGTGGACAGTTATTCTGTCACGTTTTTGTCCTAAATATCGAAATTGTAGAATAAGGTTACTTTTCTTACTTTTTTATTTTTTTTACACATTTCGGTGTTCTCGCTTAGGCTTTTCACTTCTTGGATATTTCACAATAGTTCAATCAAAAACATTTACCTAAAACGTTTATTCAATTTGAATAAAAATGTACATGTATTCTCACTTCACGTTGAACGGTTTATGTTTTCTATTTCAATACGTCACGTGCCCCCTCGTGCGCACGCGCGTTTATAAAACAGAATAGCTTTTTTAAAAGTCTCTATCTGTCGAAATGCCTCTTTTGTTTTTTTATTAGAGAATGGATATTCTACGGCTCACGTTGGAATAAAAGATGAGAAGAACGACGGAGATTACGTTGACAGGAAGAACAAATCTATTGACGAAAGTCTGTGGAGGATGCCATTTAAAGACTACCAATCTAAGAACTGTGTTAATGTAAAATGCCGATATTCTTGTAGTTGGAAAGTCGTCGATTGTCACAGTTTTATATCTGGGTTTATTTGTGAAAAATAAACAGAAGGACTTTCCTTTTAAAGCTACATTTTCGGACATTTTACTTACAAAACAACCAGAGATTTCATCACAAGTATTTTTCAGGGCACATCAGAAGATGAAGAAATAAACACAGAGATGTACATGTGAAAATTTATCAAGAACAACGGATTTCAAATTTTAAAACTCATTAACCAAATTTCCCTGAACGTCGTGCTGACTGTTATCAAAATATTGTTTATATAAGCCAAATGAAAATCATTATTTTGATTTGTAAATCTTGAAATGAAATTTTATTTATATTTATGACTTGTCATGCGATTTCTTCCAGAAAAATTTTAATTTCTTTACTTTTATCAAATTGTATTTGAAAATATTTTATTTAATATTTGTTCTATCTGCATATATTTTATGCGTTCATTGCAACTAGATTATTATTATTATTATTATTATTATTATTATTATTATTATTATTATTATTATTATTATTATTATTATTATTATTATTATTATTATTATTATTATTATTCTATCTTTCTAACCATCACTAATAAACAACCATCAATACACTGATCCAAAATTCAGAGAAAGACATTGTTGGGAATTTTATAGTGTCAGCAGAAACATTGATGAATTGCTACTCCTCGGCAGTAGTGAGTATACCAGCTATCAGTTCAGCATCGAATGGGTTCCTTATCCAGTCAAATGTTTCTATTTCCACATTTGGGAAATAGTTATGAAAGTGAAACTTTAGAGAAGAAAGGTGACTTAAAATACAAATTTTCACATCTTCACTAACTCATGTGTTACAGCTCTCAATAAATTGTTTTAAAGTAGGGATTATGTCTAAATTTCCATTTTCCATTTTACTCTGCCACAGTTCAACTTTCCAAATAAACAATTTTAATTTGTCATTGAGTTGAAGAATATTGTTATCACCACCTTGCAGTTAGGTATTAAGTGTTCAGCTTATGGAATACATCACTTAAATATGCTAACTGCATATTTAAATCACAGTCAATAAACAAGTGCACTAGTATGCCTTTCCTCAGTTAATTACTGTTAAAGTTCATTTCTCGGTTCAGAAACACGTCAAAATGTTTCCCCGAGACAGCCATCTTGACTCACAGTAAAACAATAAAGAAATGTGTTTGACGGCCATCTCTTCACAAAATCTGGCAAACATCCTTGCCTTTACAGGCCCTTTAAAAAATAGTTCACAACATTTATGTTTGTTTGTAGAACCCTCTCCAATGCAGGGGAAGCAAGAGCTTTCCTATGAATCATAGTGTCTCCAAACAGCACCAGATTTTCAGCATATTAAAGCCCGAAATCCTCTGTGACAGCCTGACAGAGCGCGCTCCGTCAATGCATATCCCCACGCAGTTTGACTACTCTGAGAGATTTGCATCAATATAGCTATCAATAATACCGAAAAGGTCCTCAGCTTTATTCGCCCATGTAATTTCTTTACAGAGGAATAAATCTTCATTTATTTTGCCCCTTCAATGAATCTAACGGATGTTATTAGATGAGCATCCTCATCTATCTGAATGGTAAATGGTTTGTTCCTTATCTTTTCAATTAGTTGCCCATTTAGATCCTCTGCTGCAGCTGCGATTTGGCGGGAAATAGTCATTAGACAAACGGATAATTAAAAGCTGTTTGGCACAAGACTCACCCAACATGGTTGTAATCATATCAATAGCTGCTGGAAGAATTGAATTCTCTCCAATTGTGTGGGGCTTTTTGCACTGGGCGATTCTGTATGCAACTTTATAGGCTAAAAGTGATTTCAAAGGGACAATAGTATATTTATCTAGACTCACGTTTACGAAAATATCTCGAAGTTTGTTAGCTAAGTCTGCATGACTTGTTTCCAGGTGTCATTTTAGTTTCCTAGGCCTCATACTCTCAGCAGACAGCATTCATGACAAATAACACAGAGGCAATTCTTCTCTAGTAACAAAAACACTGTGAAACCAAAAGATATGTAACTGTCATCATGACTTCTTGACTTAGGCCTGCTTCTTTATCTTTTCTCTTAATGTCCAACAAAAACTTTTCCATTTTGAAAGGCTAAAAATCAAAAACAACAGATAGAAATACCGAACTTTACCAGCACGTACACTTCTACAGACAACCCTAAGACTACAGATGTAGTACTGCACGCCACACCGGCCGGGGGGGGGTAGGCAAATATTTCAAAGAGAAGTCGGACCCGACTATTGGAGTTCAGTGTCAAGTGATCAACAGGCGTCAGTTGTTATACTCTGCAGGAAGGAGTTTTGTCCATTTTGATCGCGTTAAAAATCCCCAATCCACGACATACATTGCGCTTATATCAAAGCGAATTACAAGACGATATCTACGTTTTTGACATCACGACGGATAAATTATGGTAATCGCTCGGCTGATGACTGGGACGAGAGCAAAAATCAGGTAATTTCCCTCTGCCGCCTCCAGTAACATCTAAAAAAGAGTGAAAGAAATAAACTGAAAGTAACATATTCCTATTTCCAGAAAAGTTGGTAAATATATGTTATTATTAAACAACACGAGCTTCCGCCGCATATCTTTGGAAGCCGGAAGTTATGCCCTCATTTTCCATTCGCCAGTTTATTGGATAGTGCTGAGACGCCAGATCGAGGCAGTCTACAGATTTATCGAAGTTTTCAGCATGTGGCCTTAAATCTCCACCAGAATTAGACCGGATATGAATCTGTTAAGTGCTCTTGAGCTCCATGCATGTTGCGCACCATCCTTGTCTTTAGAATTTTACACTGCCTCCAGCTTCCAAACATATATGGCGGAAACTCGTGCTGTTTGATAATTATTGTTGTCGTTTCAGATTTTCTTTGAAATATATCAAATATAAATCTATTCCTTTGAGTTTTCTTCAGTTCAGTAGCCCCAGAAATATGAATGTTACTTTCAGTTTATTCCTTTCACTTTCCAACGTCACCGGGGGTGGGGGCGTGGGGAATGCGAGTATAATAAAAGTTCATTTCAAAATAACGTTCCATAACATAAATAATAACGTAAAGAATACAGTATTGTTGGCGGTTTATAGAAACCTTGTGCCTTTGCTAAGGAAAGACTGGTGGAAAACCGACTCATAAGCTAAAAAGTCAGAGCCCGACTATCATGCAGGAGGTACTATTTTTTAAAAACATTTGCGACCTCCCTCTAAGATGCTGGCGAGGAAAGAATCCCTGATGCCATCACTGATAACACTGGTCAACAAGTATTTTTCATCAAGCATATGTCAGGTGTATTTAGTGTAGTTTTTAATGCTGATTTCAAATATACAATTAGTTTTTTGACATCACGTACAGTTTTAAGATGAGAAAGTTTTTTGGTTTTAGCTCATGCATTATATAGAAATTCCAATTAATGACGTGTATGCATGTATTTCATTTACATCATGGAAACATACCTTTAAAATAAACTACATTATTCATTGCTGCATAGTTCAGATGCAATATTTCATCATCTTAAATTAACCAATCAAGTTTTGTCTGATGAAATAGGTATTTCAACATCTCAAATTGTCCAGTCATAATTGGTCTGATGAAATATTTCATCATCTCAAATTCAATATAAGTATAACCGTTTGTATCTATTTCCTTACTTGTTTTACAGTGCTAACAATGTCAAGACAGTATAGAAATCCTCCTGATGTGTTTTGTTATGTCTGTGGACAATTTATTGTGAAAGCTCAAAAACGTACAATAACACCAGAGATCAAGAAGATTTATAAGCTATACTTTGACTGTCCTCTTGGAGATCAGGACAAGTTATGGGCACCACATTTTATCTGCTCAGCTTGCTCAAATGACTTACATGACTGGTTCAATAAGAGGAAGAAGTCCATGCCTTTTGCCATTAACCCTAACCCTAACTCTAACCCTGCAGAGTGGCGCTTGTTTATTGACTCTTCAAAACGAAGTTTAAAAGCTGTACTTCTCCATAATGGTAATTTGAAGCCCTCCATTCCTATTGCACACTCCGTTCATCTTCATGAATCATATGAGAATATGGAACTTTTACTTCATGCCACTGCCTATGAAAGATACTCATGGAAAATATGTGGAGATTTAAAAGTCATTGGAATGTTAATGCGAATGCAGTCAGGTTTCACAAAATACTGTTGTTTCTTGTGTCTATGGGATAGTCGGGAAACTGACAGACTTTATTCGGAATCAAACTGGCAGACAAGAACATCATACCAGCCAGGACTGTCTAGCGTCAAGAATACACCTCTTGTAGATCCATGTAATGTCCTATTGCCTCCTTTGCACATAAAGCTTGGAATGATGAAACAATTTGTAAAGACACTAGGGAAGAGAAATGCGAGAGGGTTTTAGTATATTGTAGAAAAGTTTCCTAAAATCACACAGGCGAAGTTGAAAGAGGGTATCTTTGTCGGACCCCAAATTAGAGAAGTACTCAAAGATGTCAACTTAAAGACAACACTGGATGAACTGGAACTGCCTGCCTGGAATGCTTTCAATTGGATCTGTGAGAATTTCTTGGGCAACAAGAAGGCAATGGACTACAAGGATGGCATCAAGAATCTTCTGAAATGTTACTAGCAATGGGTTGTCGCATGTCACTGAAAGTTCACTTCTTGGACTACCATCTGGATTTCTTCGCAGATAACCTTGGAGCTGTCTGATGAACATGGTGAAAGATTTCACCAGGACATTAGTGCTATGGAGAAACGGTACCAAGGCTTCTGGAATGACAGTATGCTGGCTGACTACTGCTGGACACTTTACCGTGATCAACCAGATCAGGAACACCGCAGGAAATCCAAATCACAATGTTTCTAACTCTGTTGTTCTAACTTTGTCTGACCAATTTTTTGTGTATTCACTCTTTGTAGAATGATAGTGATGATTTTTAACTCAATAAACTCATTTACTTTCTAAAAATAATATGTCCTTATTTATTACATTAATGATTTCATATATACAAATATGTAAATATTTGCATGTATCTACTGAAAAACTGATACGTGCTGCATACAAATGGAGTGAAATTTTGAAATCAGCATGAAAAATTAGTCTAAAAAAGTTGGTTTGCATTCATAATGAGTATAATACATTTAATTTTGTTGACCAGTGTAATTACGAAAGCTCGCGTTCCTTTGTAGTTTTTTTCTTCTTCTGCTGTATTATCATTAATTAAAGTCTTGACAAACAGAATAGAACTCAGATTTTTCAGCTGGATTTTCTTACTGTTACTAAAATATATCAAAACAGTTATGATTTTTCGCTATAGTTTAATATGAAATCTTAATTATGGTTATTGTGAAAATCTTTGAACATGTAGCTGTTGGAGAAAGAAAGCTAAAGTTATCGAAATTTCATCACATTTGCAGTACAAATATATCTGCTGCCACAGCGAATATCACTTTTATGTTAGTTAAACTTATAAGCAGTACATTTTATCAGCATTTTCTAAATTACGTCAACTACTCTCATATTTACTTTTTCCTATAATTCCCGTGTTATTATCTATCTCAATCGTGTTATCACCATTATTCAATATTTTACATGCTAGTGCGGGAATGAATTCCCGTTTTTTATTTATTTTCTAGCATTAATACATTTTAAGTTAAATCTGATACTTCGATCTGAACCAGTTTTTCTTTTGATATAGATATTTGAAATAATAAATATTTTTTTATAAAAACAGTTACAAGTTAGTCTGCACCCTTTGAAATACTTCAAATAAACAATGCAGGTTAATGTGACATTTAAAGAAAATGCGGCTTCATTATATGAATTAAATATGATATAGACAACTAAATATATATTAATTAAAGATACCTGTAATCTTTTCTACCAAAACGGACACTATCTTAAATAGCCTTAGGCGTTTTTAATTATTCAAAACATAACCAATCGTTTTGATAAGCGTATTCTTTAGAAATATCAATAAATCTCTTCAACAATATATTTTCTCATTTTTTCGTTTCCTAATCATTTAACTAAAATAATGTTAACAATGACTGACATGCAATTTAAGTCAAATACGTTTTAGATATTAATTTGTTGTGTTCTTGAATCAAAGTTTCTATTAACTGGAAGATTAGCTAAGTATTTTTCATCTTTCAACTATTGCATATTAGAGTGAAACATTTTTAGAATGATTATCAGTTTTGAGAACTAAGCATTTAGTGTATAATTTTATGATTAAGTCCTAATGTACAAGAATAGATTTAAATAATTAATATCAATTAAATTTTCGTTTTCAATAAAACCAGAAGAAAAGGTCTTTAAGTGAAATCTTAAACGGTGTAATAAATTATTTTTTTAATATAAATACAACTTTATGGTAAGAACTAATTAGAAAGATACGAAGGTAACGTTAATGGTTTTATGAGCATATTTAATATTTGAGTCTAAATAATTGTTATTTTTTCAACTTTATTTGAATTTCGAGGCTATTTTTTAAATTTTAAAATATAAATGAGAGGCCGAAATGTTTAAAATGCAACAAAATATCAAAGTTTGTAAGAAAGAGGAAACAATGAAAATCTGCCCTAAATTGTCGTAAACAATAGGTTTTTGATTTTAAAGACTGTACAATTCGATAAAAGCTACACCACAAACATAAATCATTCAGATAATAAAGTGCAATCCAGAAAAATGGAGAACATTTTAATCTTGTAATCCATTCAATTGAAAGTAATACATACCGTCCCCAAATACCTTAACATATAGGAGTTATTTAAGGAAGCGCTGTACGAATCGATCAGAGTCTGTTAATCTCGAACCTGAAATTCCGGAATAAAATTTTACGTCTGCTAAAATAATTTAGAGAAATTCTAAATTATCCCCTGAAAATTAGATATAGATAATTAAAAAAGTGTTGTATGTCATCATGAGAGTGGAGACGTGGAAAGAAATTATTTTTATTTAGAAAAGATTGTAGATTCTCAAAATGACGGTAATCAAATCTAATTTTTTTATTTATCTTCTTGTTTTGCTGATCTCCAGGAAAATCATTCAGTAATAATCTAATCGTGTCCACAAAATTGGACCTTACCTTCAGCGATTTCTTAGTTCACAGTCCCCCTCTCTTTGACTGACTAGCGACCGTCTTCGTCCCGAATTTAACATCTATGGTGCCTGGTCACATTCCGACATTTTGCACGCTTGACCAGCAGAGGGCGGTGCTCACCAGAAGAATTCCGGTGGATTCATCTGTCGCTAAACTCGGCGATAGCATTCACCGTTTGCTTACGGGCGCGAATCACCTGATCAAGGATCACGTGGTCCCGGGAGGGGGGGGGACCACACAAGTGAAGGAAGAAACAAGTCGCGTGTAACGATGCCTATGCATAATAACCACAATAATTGTACAGGGTGGTAGAGTAGAGGTTAAAAGATTGGTTAGTTAAATTCTCCGTTGTCATTCAGCTATTGTCGGGATAAGATTAATAATGGATCTCGAATGAAAACTAACGAATAACCTCTCGATTTTAAAACGTTCATTGCTAACAACGGATTTTTGGTTGACCAAATGCCTTATTTGTTTCTTCTGTACGATCGACACCAGTAATACAGGCAGTATTTATAAATAATTTCTTGTCACAGTCGATTAATTTAGCTTAATGCTTTACTTCAACTGCAGACTTATCCATCTCTGCCTAATTAATTTTACTGTTGTTGGTAATGAACGTTCTTCAAAGTTACTGAAAGGTAAACATACCTGAAGGAACTCATTACAAGTATTGATTGTTCGCTAACACCGGAATGCTGTATAGCTTCAGCTTAGATGATCGATCATACAGTTTAAATTTGTGGACTTAAAGTAACAGCTCAGTTTAAGTTAAAGATTTCGCAGAGCTACTATTTTCCATCACTGTTTCTAGTAATGCTATATTACACAACTTAGAAGTATTTTCTTTTTAATGGTTAATATCCCGTCTCATAAGTTAAATACAGCTTATTTTAGTGGATGAAAACTCATCAAAACTGTAACGTTTCGAAGATTCGTTAGGCGGTGGTAGCTACGTTTTCCTGCGATTTACTCTTGTGAACTGTAACTGAGTAAAATACAAGGAAAAGCAAATTTTAAGGTGCACAGAAATTTTACCTTCTGGATGATCTTGCTTTAACTTCTTTCTTTGTACCATATAATAACTTTGAGTGGTTAAAGTTGTTACTGTTTTGACTTCTCGTTTTTAAGCAAAACCAAAATTGTAGAGTAAAAAGTAAAGTGCGATAATTTTACGATAGAAAGTAATAACAACTGTACGCTGAAAATCTCCTTAAAATAATGTATTTCTTCTGAAATTCCATAATTTTTTTATAAATATGAAATCGTGCAACATTATAACGAGTCTTGATACAAACTTTACAGAATGTGATATTCTAAGACTACACGATTTTTTACTGAACTAAGCGGGAAAGAAACTTCGGTTATTTTCTGATACTCAATGGTAATACTGATAATTTATCCAATTTCAGAAAAAAAACTTCCCCAGTAATCAGAAATAATGTGTTGTTCATAGCACCGCATGGTCGAGAAGCACGAGTTAGCGTGTCGTTACCATATCTGTCTAGTAAATATCTATCAAGACATGAAAGTAATGCAGATATTTTCCGGTCTCTAAACTTCTTTTTCCACCTATCGCATAGATCAGCTTCCATCAATTGCAGCACTTACTATTCCTGAGATACATGACTTTCCACATTCTGTGGAAGTCCACACTCAGTCGTCAAATCCAGTTACAGGATATCCTGCCACAACTACGATTTTACCTCACCAACCCAGCTACAGCTCTATCGTTTGCCAGAAACTCCAGCCAACCACTTTCAAGTTACTCTTGCATTACTCGTAAGGAAAGGGTTGATCATGCATCAAGCATAAGTTAGATCCTGCAGTAAAGACTCTTCGAGATCTTTTTTTTCTTCTTTATTTGGGGGGGGTGTGGTGCAATTTTTTGGGGCTTGTGTGTGAAGTTGCAAGTGTGTGGTGGGAGCTGGGTCTGTTCCACGACCGGCCGCCTCAGCTGTTTATAAGTGAGGTCAATTTTTCGACCTGTATTATTTTTTAGTATTAGTGTACCTCATCCTAGCGAGAGCAGCGGGCTACCCATCTCCTTCGTAATCTAATACGCTCAGGAGAGGTAGGTTTATCCAGGCTGAACCCTCTAGAACAGAGTTTTCTCTCTGTGTGTCCTTAAGACGCTATAAGGGGTAAGGAAGCTTAGGCCATTTTTTTATTTTTATTAAATCCAACCGGAGTGGGAGGATAAGGGGGTAGGGGTTCTGTATTTATTTTAATTTTTGTTTTTAAAATCTTTTATTTGTAAATGGATGGAGACATGATCTCCCTCCGTCTACCTTTGATGTTATTCTTGTTGACAGGCGTTGATTGATGTTGTACTTGTTATCTCCACCGTTGGAGAGCCTGAGGTTCCCGTGTAAGTGATTGATGAAGGGATCTTCGAGATATTAACGCAAAGCAGCCAAAATCAGTACGGCAAACAGCCAGACACTGGAGACAATGAATGTATGATGGCATCAAGAAAGCAATTAGACATATATTTAAAAAAAAATGTTTCTTCAAAATTCAAGTCAGAAGAAACAATCCCTGATATGAACAAACAGACAGTAAGATGGATGGACCGAGTGCTACCCTGATCGATACTAGAGGGAAAACTAAGTCTTCTAAGTGCCACCAGATGGTCTTCTTGCATAATTGTAAAGCTGGATAAATAATTTACTATAGATGAACTCAGAAAAACCATTGATAGCTTGTAAGTGAGAAAGCCTTCAGGAAAAACGAAGTGTTTTCTGTATTACTCAAGTGCTAAAAGGAAACTCACTTCTGCATCTACACAGTCGACAGCTGCAGTTTTATGAAGACAGCACAGGCTCTTATATTTGCTTCTTGGAGTCATTACCAAGTTTTCAATTTCCTTTTTTACATTTTCTGTGAAGTTCATTCATGTTCTTGTCAAGTAAAACCAATGTTTAAAATAATGTCAAGTAAAACCCAAATTTTAAAATAAGAGAAAAATTATATATTCTTTTGTCAATTTTTCTGTTTATAATCAGCCAATTATTATAATCCTCACTTATTGGTGATGTAAGCTTTTATTTTATGCTTAATCTTAGTCATCAAAGACCCATGAAGTACACTGTTGTTTTACTTTTTTAGCTACTAAAGAAGTAACTTCAATAAAACGTCTTTAAATAAGAGCCTTGAAACATGGATTTTCAGAGGATTAAAGATCTATGTGTAAAAAATTAGGCAGCAGTAAAACATCCGTTTATCATTTACCAATAATGATTATATGACGCTGACATTGCAGTAATACCCTTTTCGCATTTTCACTTTCTTAATTATTTTATAAGTAAGTTCAGTATTAAGCAAAATAAATACCTTCAAATGTTCTATATTTAGTTTTCTCTAGGAATTTTTACGTAGATTTTCCTAATAGTTACAATGAAAAAGTTACTGTAAATATTTGTAAAGGTTTGCATTAGTTTGTTGTCTTACCACTAATAAGGTGATGGAAAATTCCCGAACTGACACTGTAGTTTCTGTTACTTGTGTAGGTAGGCTGAACATCATAAAATGTTTTGATTTATTTTATCTTTCAGAATCCTACTTATTTTGAACATTTAAAATCAGTTTTATTTTTAAAATATAAGTTTAAAGAAAAATAAAGGAAATATTTAGTTGTTCCTTTACCCTTTGTTGTTTTTTTTTGTTTGTATAAAGTTCTGTAATATCAGAAGAAACTTCATTGTTATCCTCAATTATTTAAAGATCGTCAAAGGAAAGAGAGGAAACAAATCGGAGTAATTATCTTGCAAATCGCTGTCCGTGACGTAATTAAAACTATCGCTTCACAAGTTGATCTTTTTCTCCTTATTCTAATCAAGGCTATTTCTTGAATAAGTTAACTAAAATTTGTAGGCAGAATCCGTTGAGTAAATTTACGTCAGGTGTACAATCTATCCGAGGTTCACGGAAACCAGCTCAGTTTTCTCAACCGTGTGAACATTTTTTTGTTTCAAATAAGCAGTTTCTAATGTGCACCATTTTAAGACATCTGACCAAACCAGGAAAGATTTCACTATTTAGATGGTTCGGTGTGTGCTCTCCTCCGATGATAGGATTCTATACCTCTACAAAGAAGGGTCCATGTGGAGTTCCTCTCTTGCTCAAGTCGGTGGATGTTCCTTTTGCTTTGGAAGATAAAGTAAACGATCTCTTTTAAATCAACTGGGTTTTAGCAGAGAGCAGATTACAAATGATCTCTAGACTAGATTAGTACTTAAAAGGAGTCACAGGAGTGATTTCGGATATTCAAGGACCTCAGGCAGGTAACTAATAATGACCTCTTTAGACTCTAAACCTCTTCCCGCCAGTCTACCCCGTCTTGTTTTAACTAGCAGTTCTCTTGTCTACAGTTGGCGTCACAAGCAGTTGACGACCGATATCAGTCTAATGCAGCTAGCATCCATATGATCGATAACTACATTATAAAGTATTAATCCGAGGTTGCTGTTCTACTAAAGAGGAAAATAAAGCTCGATATAGAGTTATTACAAAAATAATATTAAAAAAAAACTAAATGTCTAAACAATATTCCATCACTTTTGTAAAGGACAAGGCCTTTAGCAAATGATACAGATATTTAAAGGTTGCACTTTCTTGGATTTTTGCTGCTGACTCTTTACATTTCAATTTCTTTGACTTTACTGGTAGAGACGGTACAGGCAGAGACTTGGTAATAATTGCTGAACCCAGCCACATTTTGGCAACAGTGTGGTAGCCATTGCCGCATTATTGAATGATACGATATTCCTCTTATACACGTCGTCAGTCAGTGATTCTTGGCTTGTTTTCAACTTACGTCAAAATCACTGATGTGTGTGAATCACAGTAGCAAACCTTGGTTACAATAACAAACGTTGTTCGTTAAAATTGCGAAAGATAGAAGAAAAATAGAAGAGAGCAGCAGCAGCAAGCAGTGGGCTGGATGAGGCAGAAGAAAGTAGACAGATCATTATGACGCTGATGACGCTACTAATGAAGCTTCTCTTAGCAGCCGCTGCAATTGTTTGGCTAACAGAGACAAATGGTGAGTTTTAAGAATTGTTCAAATTTCATGAAATTACGAAGTGTATATGAAGAAAATGATTGATGGCTAACAACATTTTATCCTCAGGATTTTATTATTTTATTCTAAAACGTTGTTGACTGCAAATTTAACACTAATTTGGTAAATACCTTCTCAGAATGTCAGCTGGTCTAAGAGTTTAGCTCAGCTCCTATGCTGACTCATTGTTCTTCTGAAAAATGTGAGCTCTGTGATGGCTGGAAATATGCGTGTGTCAGTGATGACACTGACATGAGGGTCACTTTACGACCTTGATACATTCTTTGTGCCAACATTTGTTACAATTTCATTGGTACATTGTTTGTGTGTACATGCGCCGGGCTGGGAAACCAAAGACAGGTAGCAAGCAGATTGGCTTGCGAGCTCTGGTGAAAGATCTGTAAATACCCGTTAATATCAGTGAAATTGTGGTTTTAATGAGTTGAGAAAAGCGCAAAACGATAGTGGATGAGCTTTACAGCGGAGAATAAGTGCGACAGTAATTATAAAGATTAAGGGGATTAAATACTAAGATGATGACAAGAAGAAAAGGATAATTTTAGATTTATGCTGCATTAAATATCATTTGTGGAAATTACTATTAAGTCTACTGATCGGCGATCATTCCCAGTTACCATCATCCTGGTAAATGCTGAGAAGATTTCTTCTCCGAGTGTAAATATTCATTTTGCAGTAGCGTAAATTCGTCTGGTGCCCGAGAGGACCTGTCGTGTGCGGATTCGATTAATCGGCCTTTGACAAACCGTTAATCCTCAGACCGATCGGACCACTCGCCAAAAATGTTTTAAACAGTTCCACATACGTAGCGAAGAATCCGCGTGGATAACGACAGCAGAAAAAACTTCACTTTCTCTTATCGTAGTTTATTTAGATGGGAGACTAATTGAGGTAGGTGTTCATATTTGTGAAAAAATTATTAAGGTTTTAAATATTCAACTTTCAGGTTGGTAAGTATTTTAAAATTAAATATCTATTCATTAATATATAGAAATACTTAAATAAACACTGATTTTAATTTTGAATCAGGAAATTATTTCAAAGTGTAATTTTTAAAATAAAAGCTGTTTATTTTTGTTGTTTTCAAAAATACATGTATTTACAGATTTCTGGGTTGAAATTTATCAATTGTACCATATTTCATTATATTCAGAAGTTGAAATAGGTGACATGGATACATGGATGAATGAAGTTACTCTTACTGCATAAAATATGAATTTTTGATGAATATTATAAAATTACAATTTAAAATATTTATACCAGGTTGTAGAGTATCTTCTTTAAGTCTCAATAAAAATAACATCATAGGCTTTAGCGTTTAATTATTGAATTTACTTAGAGCAAAATCCTTTAGTCGAAATCCTTTGTTTGGTTTAACATCCAATGTTTCTTCAAATTTGATTTGTTTGTTTAGTAAAATTTATGCACTAATTTCTTATTTGGTCCGTAATTAAAATCTTTCGTTAAATTATATTTTATGTCAGATGAAAGAAACCATTTTTAACTTTTCTAAACTCTGGATGTTTCAGTGCCTAGAACAGATATTTTTGCATCCAAAGTAGGCTATTTCCTTTCTACATTAGTTACTATATAAAAACAACTTATATTTGAGATTATTCTCTTAAGGTTTAGATGTTCCAGAAGATAGAATCTTTCTAAAATATGGTAAACATGACGAGAATTTCGACAACGAGATTGGAAAGTCCGCCTCTTTCAAGACGAACGACGGGCGGAGTCTTCTCTACTGTGCGGGGATGTGTCAGCGAGACGGCAGCTGTGTGTCCTTCTTCTATAACAAGAAGACTAAAGAGTGCCAGGGTCAGGGAGGAACCTTGAAGACCACACCCAGGTTGATGACTCTCCGGGAACAAAGTACTACAAGATGTATCAACGGAAAAGTAAAAATCTATTATGTTTTAGAGCATTTATCAGAAAGTTTGATTAATATATCCGGTTTTTGTTTTGTTACGCATTATATAAACAATAACAAATAAAATTATTTGCGGCCTATTGAAAAAATGCATGAAGGATACAAGAATTTTTACTTTGTTTTTTCCCTGTGTAGAAAGGGACCAAAATGCAGTATAAAGATTAGATTACGTAATGTAAAAGACTTTTGCTTTTGTTATTTATTCATGTGTTCGTCAGCGCAATATTAGCTTAATTAACTTTTGTCAGTCAATAAGTAAATGGAAAGAACTTCTTTAAGAGTAGCATATACAGTATATTCCAGCAAAGAAAAATCCTGAAGGAACGTTTAAAATAACTGGTCATTGCTCTAGTTTATGTGTACTTAACATTCTGTACAATCAGCCAGAGTAAGAAAGAAAATTATCAAAATATAATTCACAATTTATCGTCCTTGTTGTTTCAATCAAAATTTGACATCATTCGCCTTTATCCGAGTTTTACTTCTTAGAAATTGCATAAAAATGATTTCACTAAAATATTTCCTTTCTGCATTAATTATTATTAAAAGCCAAAATTATTAGATTTAATGTTTAGAAAATTTTATTTATTTTTTTGAACTACATGATTGGTTTTCTGCGAGCAAATGCAGCCGTCTTATCAAGTTCATAATATATATATATATACTATTTTCTCTTTAAAAAATGGACAGTTAAAACATAATGGAGGCAACATTATCTCCCTTCATTCGACACCTATAGTTAACTAGTCTGTGCTTGCATAAAAGCTGTCGTATTAGATACACCAAAATATTCAAGGATTATAAAAAAAAAACATTCATTTTATTGTATTCTTGTATACGTTAACATTTAAAATAATACTACTCCCTTTTCTGTAATATCTTTCAAACTGCCTGTCTTTCACTGACTAATTAATAATAAATATATATATACACAAATTGCGGTCATAAAGTATAGTTATTTTTTCTAACAATATAAAATTGAGTATATATACATATATTATTTTTTCTTTTATCCTTTTATATAGATATTCGGACCACTTCAAAACTGATTGAAAAATTTAACAATGTGGGGTTTATACTTCCAGAAAGAGAACTTACAAATATATATGACATAAAATTTGTCTAAAAAAATGTCAAGATGAAATCCCGAAATGCATCGTAGTGAATTATATCAATATATCTAAACAATGTAATTTATTTGAGATGATGCACAGTAAACCAACTGATGGTTATAAATCTGAAGGGTCAGTTTACTACAGAGTAGCAAAAAGTGAGTACTGGATTTCAACTATTGGTCATCAGTGTCAGAACATTTTATTATTTTGAATATTGTTTAATATTCAAACTATACAAAATATTCTAGAAAATTATAAAAAAAACCTCTCAGATGTGAACTGGAAGAAAAAATTAAAACATCAAACCTATTGTTTATAAAACGTTTAAAAGTATAGCCAGCTAGAAACTGGAAATAGTTCAACTCTCTTAGTCTATCTGCTAGAGAGCAGACTGCGCTCCTGTCTTGATGTCAGAGTGTAAGCCAACATTACAAGTCATATCTTCGAAATTTCAAAATTAAACGAACTTCCTAGAATACAAGCTAATTAACCGTTAAACAAATATCTAATAGACAATTCAAACAATTAAATAAATATTTTTAATTATGAAACATCGGTAGCCGATATGGATACTATTAGAAAACAATTAGGTGTTTTTGTATGAGCATCTGTTTACCTTGCACCGTAGGTCATTGGTTATTTTTTGCACGAGACTTCGTTAACTGACAATAATGTATCATTCAAACCAAGATTGTAGAGCAATAACTGGTAGTAATAGATAACTGGATAACTTGGGACACAACCAACTGTATACTTAATAAAAGAAAACTTTATCTGAAAATAATAACTCTCCCACGACCAAACAAGATCCAAAACTGATAGAATCGTTTTAAACAGTTTCTTAACATATTAGACACTGAATATTTGTAAAAAAAAAAAAAAGTTGTATTTTGTCACAAATATCATAATTGAACATAGTTACTTATCATTCATTCATCCATCCAAGTAAATACATTTCAGATGACCAGAATTCCCCAAAAACACTTAACCGTGTATGGAAATAAAAAGTTTCTTAAAAATGTTGTTTTTTTTACATATTTAGATGATTCCGCTGTTTGATGTTTCTCTCGCCTTCCTACCTTAAACACACTCAGTTAGAAAGATAAGATTCTTCGATGAGTTTGCAATATAAGGAATAAATAATGATAAGCTTGTGTTCCCAAACCTTTGTAGCCTTTTGTGCAGAAGACGAAGACTACCTTTACCTTCCTGACGGGAACATCTGGAATGAGGCTGACCTCGCATGCAAATCTGATGGGGGCCCAACTGGCAGACATCGAAACAAAAAAGATGATTGATGCTTTGGAAACGTTCATGGAATTTCAAAATAGTAAGTGCAATTTCTATTTACAACGAAAAGTAATAAATTGCGCTAATGAAGTTATATTTAAAGTAAATAGGAATTTAAACTATAAGAGTCGCCCAGTTATTCAATTGATAAGATTGTAAAACTAGAAGAAAAGGGAAATTTTACCTTCATATAGCTGCATAAAGTGTTTAATTCATACTAGAAGGAGAAGAAAGACAATTCTGAAACAATTTCTATTACATCTCCAGAATATATTTTGTGTACACTCCATTTTTTAGCCATCTCGAAATGAGATGCCAGAAAATATTTACTCAGAAATGTGTTTTCGTTATGAACATGTAACGCGTGACGCAAGATACGTTCCAAAAATTATCGATAAATAATGTGTAGCTAAATATTGCTTAATCTAAATGTTTCTGATCAGATATTGTTAAACTCAATGCCACTTACTGATGCTGATGTGCGGAATGTAGAGAACAGTTGAAGATTATTATTTACCTCTACTTTCAGCCTCTTAAATTACTTTAAAGAATAGTAGATTAATGTCGCTCTAGAGGACAAATATGATTTTCTAGCTGCTTGTGTATCACTGAAAATATCTTGCTTGTTTCAAATACGTATAAGTTTCCTTGGGTTTTTATTACTGTTATGAGATATCGCATAGTCTGATCAGCTTTTAAAGCTGTAATAGTAAACCGAAAACATTATGTTGAAACCAAAAAACAAAAGGTAGTGCAGATATTTTCACCTTGACCACTTTGAGTAAATGAATTCTTCCAGACAAAAGACCCAGGAAAGTTGTCAATTATTCTGCGTTACGTTCTGGTCTTAAATAAAAAAAAACAACTGTACAATAAGATAACATCTGATTCTTCTCTCACATTTCGCTGTTCTCGCTTTGTAGTTATATGTAGAGTTTTCTCATCTTGGATATTTTACAGTAGTTAAATAAAAAATAATTTACTGAAATATTTTATTAAACTACAGGGTGCGGCAAAATGATCTGACACATTTGTATTTTTAATAAAAGCCAAATAGAGTAAAGAACGAAAAATTTGTTTTTATTTTCGAAATGTACATAGAATGCCATTTTGTTTCATTTGGTTTTAAAAATTAAATCACTCAAGTGGGTACCGTTATTGTCCACACACTGTCGAAGACGTTCACGAAAGTTGTCCATAACCCGGCGGGTCATTTCATGTGGAATGGCAGCAATTTCTTGGCGAATGACATCTTTTAATCGCTCAATAGATCGAGGGCGATGAGTGTATATCTTTGATTTCAGATATCCCCACAGAAAAAAATCACACGGGTTCAAATCAGGTGATCGGGCGGGCCAACCGATGTCACCACGCAATGAAATCAAATGACCGGGGAACATCTCCCTCAAAATTCCCATCGCACGTCGAGAAGTGTGGGCTGTTGCCCCATCCTATTGAAACCAAACATTGTCCTTATCGTCAAGTTCATTCAATTTGGGTTTCAGAAAAGTGTCTAGCATCACACAATATCGACCAGAGTTCACAGTCACTGTAACATCGTCTTCTTCGAAGAAGTAAGGACCCCAAATGCCAAATTCTGCTACGGCACACCATACGGTTACCCGAGGACAATGCAAAGGGTGTTGGTGCAACTCACGAGGGTTGTTCTCGGCCCAGTATCGTAAGTTTTGCTTATTCACGCTGCCACACAGGTGAAAATGCGCCTCGTCACTGAACAACACAACAGCTGCACGGGGGACATGTTGTTGAATTTCCAAACACAATGCTCTGTGAGTTTTAAAGTCTCTTTCGCTGAGTTGTTGTGCCAACATCATTTTGTATGGATGTATTTGCAGTTCCATGTGAAGAATTCTTTGCAAACTTCTATCGGAAAGGATAAGAGCAGCGGCGTGTTTCCGTGCCGAACGTCGTGGAGACTGTTGAACTGAACCTCTTACCGCTGCCACATTTCCGGAGTTCTGGCAGTCTGAGGTCGGCCGGTTGATTTTCGTTTCAATGCTGATCCAGTAACTCAAGTTGGTAACCCACAGCAAAATCGTGTTTCGAGTAGGTACGGGATCATGTCTACCAAGCCTGAAGTGTACACGGAATGCTCTTTGTGTTGCAATTACGGATTCGTTGTTTTTGATAAAGGTTTCCACGATGAAAGCGCGATGTTCGCCCGTCCAATTCATGTCGGCAACTGTAAACGAAATGAAACAAAATGGCATTCTATGTACATTTCGAAAATAAAAGCACATTTTTCGTTCTTTACTCTCTTTGGCTTTTATTAAAAATACAAACGTGTCAGATCATTTTGCCGCACCCTGTATAATGAAATTTTACATACATTTTTATCTTTATGTTAAAGATCAATATGTCACAGATGTGCGTATGTGTGTGTGTGTGTGTGTGTGTGTGTGTGTGTGTGTGTGTTTGAAACAACGGAATAATTTTTTTTTAAGAAATATCCATCTGTTTAAAGGTAACTTTCCTTTATTATTAGAAAACTATTATTCTACGGCTCATGTTGGAATAAAGGATGAGAAGAACGACGGAGTTTATGTTGACAGGAAGAACAAGCCCATTGACGAAAGTCTGTGGAAATGGCCATTTTTAGACTACCCAGGTAAAAACTGTGTTAACATTAGATGCCGCTTCTCATGCAGATGGAATATTGTTGATTGTGACAGTTTTGCATCTGGATTTATTTGTGAAAAATAATCAGTGCGATCATTATATTAAAGTTAGGTTTTCGGAAATCTTATTTTAAAAAGTAGCCAAAGATTTCAGCACGTATTTTACAGGGCCCATCAGAAGATAAGGAAACAAGCACAAGGATGTACACGTGACAATCTATCAAAAAACTATGGATTTCAAATTATTTTACTTACTGAAAAAAAATTCTTTGCACAACACTGCTGTCTGTTATCACGAAAATCACTGCTTTGATTTGTAACTTCTGAAATAAAATTTAATTCATCTTTCCATGACTTTTCATACAAATCATTTCAAAATTACAAAAAAAGGTTTCAAATTTTTAACTTTTAGAAATGTATCGAAGAATATTCAACATATTTATGTTTTCTGTCTACTTACATATTTCGCATTAATTCCCGATAAATTAGTTTTTGTTATTCAGTATTTCATATGCTCTTTCTTACCTACAAATAACAAACAGTTATCGATATATTTTGTTTTAAGTGAAGCATCAAAATCTTTACTAAATTCTTACGAATATTTGTTTCGTGTTCATGTGAACTGACTGGTCTGGTAATAAGAATTAAGAGATATTTATTATCTTGCTGAAATAAGATCAAAATATTCAATACTGATTGGGAATGTAACACTTTCGTTACTTTAAACCGCTAAATATTTCCGTTTAATGTAGTCTCCATTAAACATATTCTGTTTATTTGACCGTTTCCTTTTGGAAAATTGATTTTTCAAATTTAAATCTCCAAAAATTAGCTAAATCCGTTAATCATCACTCACTTCTGGAAAATAACCTTTAAATCAACACATTTTCCACTAACATCTGCTCTTTAATAATAAATGTAAAATTAAAAACGAAGTTTGGTGCCATCCCTAATATCTAAGAAAGTTTGCGACTCGCTCACAGTTCCTCTCTCTTCTGTAATTTTATCAGTTAATATTCTGACAAACAATAAGACTGCCATGGGACGGCTCAAGGAGAAAATATTACATCAGTAAATTTCAACAGTTAAGACATTTCGGTTATGCTTTACTATGAAACCCTATTTGTAATTTTCATTAGAATCGTTGTACTTGTAGCTGTTGCTAAAAGAAAAGCAGAAATTGGATTCTTATTAAATTCTGATTTTGGGGTATTTTATTCATGAAACAGCCAGAGATTTCAACTCGAGTAGTTCACAAGTCAAATATAAAGTAAAGAAATAATTGCAAAGACATACACGTAAAAATTTATCAAAAACAAAGGATTTAACATTTTAAAACCCATTGACCAAAGTTATAATAGCCGCTTATTTATATTTTTATAGATTTTAGATTCTTATTTTTCGCTGTAACTAAAGAAAGACATATCTTTTTCTATATAGATAAGTATAAGCAATAATTTTTTATATATCATTAAATTTAAAATAGCATGAATAAAATTTTTTTAAAAAAACATTATCCAACATCAGGAGTTTTGTAACTTACGAAATATTTACAATATTATTGTACGAAAAGATAGATAACAGTTATAATGCGTTCAGAAATTTCTCTCACGCTGTTATTATGGCCTCGGTGTCTGATGCATAGAGATGTTAAGTGTTTTCTCTGGTAATTAAAATTTTTTCCTGATACCGATATAATGGTATCTTCATTCGTTTTTCTCATTGCATAAATCTTAAATGGCAGAATGCAAGTAGATCTGTGTGAATGAAGTCCAATTCATTCAGAGAGAAGAGCAGAACTCTAATCCATAACTTCTCATCCCTTGCATTTATGTCGTTAATTTAACCAAATATAATTTAAAGTAAACATCAAGTAAATGCAATAATATTTAATTTTAAGAAATAGTGAGAAATAAATAAATTCGTATCTCTAAACTGGCGACGGAACAGAATGATTGGGAAAATTTTACAGGAAAAATAGATAGTTATTATGAGAACCTGCGTCATCACTTCTAGTTTGTTTACGTAAACGAAAAAGATAACGAGTTAGGAAGTCAAATGAGCTTCTTATAACGTTGATACGCCTTCAGTTATTCACAAGACTAATCAATTATCATATATTTTCTTCAATATATTGTAAAACAAAAATATTATTTAATTGAAGTCCGTTGGTGCATTTTAACTAAAACAAAATAGAAATGTTTTTCCGGTATTTTAAAAATCGTGGACAATTTTTTAAATAACTTTCTTCCATATAATAATAAAATTACAGTACCAAAAATATTATCCAGAATGTATTTGTACTACGATTTTAATGAAATAAAACAGTGCAATTCTACACTTCAGATGAAATGAGTTTACAACAAATTAATCAATATTATTTTAATGAAATTTTATGCTGGACAAAACTTGTAACTCACAAAATATCTGAATATTTCAATAGAATATTATCTTCCTCATATTAAAAAATTAAAAATTTTGATTTATTTTTTAAAAATAAAACAACAGCAATAAGATTTGAAGGATGACTGTGAAATGTAAGAAAATAACACCGAAAACCAAAGATTTGAAGTCAGTTATATTTTTCATCATCTGGTATCTGTGGATGTTCCTCTTTTCTTTGTTTTCATCAGCTTGTTAACGAATTCATTGTTAATTCATGTTTTTCATTTAAAGCGGTTATTGAGAAACAGTGATCAAATTCCTTATTTTATTTACAACTCAGCTATGTAAACTCCATCACTATTTATTTTTGCATAAAAGTAAAATAAAGTAATAATAAGTGATGAATATTTTTGTTGTTACTGCGAATACGTATTTTAACTGTCTCATTCGTCTCTCTTATATTTCCATTGTGATTTTTCACTTTTAAAGTATTCGAGTAGTCCAACAATATAAATAAGAACATTACAGTGACGGACAAAAGAGTTGGGACACTTGCTGTGAAATTGATATTTGGAGTCCCTCGTTTTAACAAAAACATTTAAATACCCATCACATTGCTTATTATATGCACAAAACATGCCTGCACAATGTATAAAAGCAACACATGCTATATGTTTACATATTCTTTGGAAAAAGTATTTGAATCGGCAATGTCCGATTTGTACCCCGACAAAAGAGTTGGGACGGAGAGCAAAATCATAAATATTTTTCAACATTCCAAATTACAATCGAACAAATGCATGGAAATGATCAATTGACTAGCAGTGGGTGGCGTATCCGTGATTTGCGATCAACGCTCGACAACGACGGGGCATGGATTCGACCAAGCGAAGGCAGTCAGAATTGGCCATTTCCTGTCAGCTTTTCTCGACGGCCTGCCAAAATAGATCTTGGTTGAGATTCTTGTGTTTGGACACCTTGGCCTTCAGCTGCTTCCAAGCAATTTCATTTGGGGTTGAGATCCGGACTTTGGGGCGGCCAGCGCTTGACATCCATTCCTAGTTGGGTGGTGAGAGAAGTGACGACTCTGGCGGTGTGGATCCGAGCATTGCCGTGCTGGAAGATGGCGGTGACTGGCATGTTTTCGTCGATGTAGTCGACGACGACATCCCTCAGTAAATTGCAGTAGGTCTGGAGGTCTCTCTGCTCCTGATCAACTTGAGAGGGCCTGGTCCCGCCGCGCTCATACACCCCCAGAGCATCAACGATCCTCCTCCGGCCTGTACCGTCGGTCGGGTGCACTTTATATTGTATTTTTCGCCGTGGTAACGTCGAACATTTACTCAGTCAGTTCTGTGAAAGCGCATGATCATCATTTCGTCGGAAAAGAGAACTCTAGCCCATTGAACTTTGGTCCAGGTTTTGTGCACTTTAGCCCATGCTATGCGGATGCGCCTGTTCTTGTTGCTGATCAATGGCTTTTTCTGGGCGATTCGTCCAAAGAGTTTCCCCATCGCATAGACGACGTTGAATAGTGTGACTGGAGACATTCACTCCACTCACGGAGGTTCGAATGGCCGTCGATATCAGGAAACGATTGGCCCTGGATTTGCGACAAATGAGTCAATCCATTTTGTTGTCACATTTTCACTGTCTTCCAATTCGCATTTTTGATTTCGTGTTTCCTGTCTCCTTATAGTGCTTCAGAATGCTGTTTACAGTGCTTTTTGGGCAAATGACTCTATCGGCTATCTCCTGAGAAGAGAGATTTTCTTGGTGGTGCTCAACTATTAAGTCTCTGATTTCAGACGACGTTGTCTTGCCAGACATGGTGCAAAAATGATCTTAAATGGTCTTAAATGATGTGATTCTATTCATTTGATCCTTTAAAAACGAATATATTGAGGGAAATAAATGTATGCACAGATTTTGTTCACTATCCCAACTCTTTTATCGCGGTACACATTTGACTCTGCTAATTTAAATATTTTTTCCAGACAATTGATACAAATATGACATTCGTTGTTTTTACACATTGTAAAGGCATGTTTTTAAAACTTATGGACAATAGGATGGCTATCTGTATGCAAACGTAAAAACAAGAGAGCTAAAATATCAATTTCACAGCAAGTGTCCCAACGTTTTTGTCCGGCACTGTAGTTCTCAAAGATATAAAACACACTCTAACATGTTTATGAGAATAATGAATAGAAAATTTTGATAAATAAATAAATAGATCATACTGTTTCCATTTATTCCTGTTTTCTATTTGTGTTTCTTTTAAATCTCAGAATGTGATGTTAAATCACATTACGATCATTATAATTAATATACATTTTGTTAGAAAAAATTGAATTAATTTTATATATTTATTTATAGTGAACTCAAGATGGTCACATCACTTTGATTTGATAAAACCTGTTTATCAGCTCTTCAGTGAGTTCACTCTCTGCCCAACGCTGTCAGCAAAATTTGGCGATGTTCTTAAACTCTCAGCTTAGAAATATGATTTTGGAGTTTTCAATTAAAATCATGTAGTGCTGCAGCATTGAGAGAGGTATTTTGATCAAGTGTCTGCTTTTACTTTTACAAAAGATCTAAGGATAAGATCAAACACGATCTTTGTTTGGCTGCTGGGCGATAAACCAGTTTCAATGTGAAATTAGAAATATATATAAGTCGTCAACTTTTACCTGACACAATCAGGATGTTAAACAAATATTTCTTCCTTAACAGGGAACTCTCATTACAGTTCTTCATTCTTTGTATACAAACTATCAACTACCCTTTATTTATTTACTGGCAAAATATACCAGCGAGACGATCCCAAATAAAAAGGAAAGAATGTATCACGTATAATAAAATAAAACAAGACCTCTTAAAGTTTCAATAGAATTTTGAATGTTTGATTTTCTTTAATTATCTTGAAAAATCCCCCCAATAATTTATAAGTAGTGACAGGAAAATAAGTATAATATTCTTCTCTAACTTTTTATTTTAAAAAGTCAACTATTACATATAAATTATGAATTAGAAAAAAGAAATTCTAAGATTTTATTATTAGTTATCTGCAAATTAACAGAAAAGTTAGCTGACAGTCACTAAGCTAAAATTAAATTTAAAAGATTTTATTCTTCATTCGTATGGTGTTAAAAGGGTTTCCGATATTCTTAATTTATTTAACAAACATGTTCTAATGATAGTTCACATTTGATAGATAAGTATAATAGATATGCCTAAATAACATTATTGTCCATCTGCGATTAACAAGACAAGAAACTGATGGTAGTTCAGTAAAGATAAAAATCAAAAAAATTTAATAAATACATTTTTCTTAGAGTCCAAAATAATAAACAGCTAAGATGAAAAGAGGAAGGTGAAACAGAAAACAGATATTGTTCTAATATGAGGTGAGTTTGAGGTAAAACATATTTCAAAATATCATAAATATTAGACATAAGCAAATAAACAGCTGCAATAATGCAGGTGTGCCTTTAGTGCATTTAGAGATACTAAAGTAAAATAATTTTGCTTTATATTTTAAAATTTTCTTAATTTAGATTCCCACATGATGATGCATTTTAATAGAAAAATTTTCTGCTGTTGTTTTAATGAGTCTTCGAACGGTTTCTGTATAGAACAATAATTGTGGCGCAGAAGCTCATTGTTTGAAAAAGAGATGGTGTCGTGGAAGATCCCAAGTAGTGGTTTATCTCTTATTTGCTTACTTGCTAAAAGATGGACGTGAAATATAGAGATAATGTATACCAGATTATCCAGAATGTATATATATATAAACAGAGAAATTCTCAAATTATAATAGATTTTTTAATGTATTTTACAAATTTAGTTTCTTTTTTGGTTGCTTGATGCGTAAGAAAACTGATACAAATGGAATCGTTTTATATGAAGATCTAAAAGGAGACACGGGGCTAATAATGGAAGATTCTGGAGTTAGAACCAAAATTATTCGCATATTATATCGGATATTTCTGCTTTTCCGTAAATATTGTGCATCGGATGCGGATCTTAAAAACCGTGGGGCAATTAGCAGACGACTGATTCACTAAAATTAAATCTCGTCATTCAATTTGCTTTTAAAAGTTTAATGTATTTAAACGAAAAGATAATAATGAATTAAATATTTCTCACTTAAACTAAACTAAATAAAATGTCTGTTTCGATGAATTCATAAATAATTTCACAAATATAATAGGTAGCATCGCAGAGTATGTATAAAGTTCAACCCATTTCCTAAACTAATTTTCTTTTAATATCTCTGGCTATAAAGCATTTTCATGATGTTACTTATTATTTAACATGGAACAATAACATTTATTTTTTGTCTTAATCCATAATATATAGATATTTAATTTAATACATGATAATTTAAATACTTATTAAATAATATTAATTTTAGTTCTAATTTGCTTTTGTTCATATATTTACCAAATTCAATGAAAACGCTTCAAAAAGAGTGACAAGAAATTACACAGATTTTATTTTCAATTTAAGATTTGTGTTTAAAATATTCTCATTAAAATTTGGTATATATTTTAAAAATTTAGTCATTATTAGTAAACTAAAAGCATCAATTAAAAACATTCTTTTATTGGATTTATTAAAAGTATATCTTATAAATGATCCAGAAAATTGTCTAATTTTTTTACAGTATGATTCTATAGAAAGTTAGTGTTTTAAATGCTTTATAATTAATGAATAGCAGTAATTATCGAGTCATTTCTAAATAGTAAATTAAATTTAAATATTAGACTTCTACCAATAAATCTACATCTTTTGTGATACCAAAAAACACCTTTAAGTGGCTTTATTTTCTACCTTTTTGCATATTATTAGGTGTAATGCCTGCCTGCTTCTACAAGCAACATTTAAACTTTTAAAATATAGACGTTTTCCTGCATTATAACCGCTATCTGAAAAAAATTTAGAAAGTAAAACTTTAAAACAGTATTTCACAAGCTAAGAGAAAAAAATCTTGCTTTTAATTTTATTAATTTCTGACAAGCTTATTTTAAACACCAAATTTAATACTTTTCAACTTTATTTTTAGTTTTATGATAAAAATATGAATATAATTTGTCATTAATCTTCATTCAGTCTGAAAAAGTCTCTACGAAGATTTCATCACCAATTTCTGCTTTTGATGTTCATTTACAGAGAACTCATAAAATGCATTATTTTTAGCAATAATAATAATAAGGAATAAATTTCAAAAACATCTATTTTATAACAATATGATTGTGTATTTATGATTTTATCAAAAAAAACGACAACAAAATCTTGATCATTTTCAGAATAGATTTAATTACAAGTAAATTAGGTAATTTTCACTTAAATGACTGTTTACGTACAGAAAAATCAGTCAGAAAAAGTTTTTTTAAACTCACTAAATGTAACTTTATAGCATAAAACATCGACTTTACAATAAAACTTACGTCTGCCATCCATTACTAATTAAAATGTACGCATCACTAATTGAACAGTTGTTGATTGCAAAATATTATTTTGTTTTTATTTATAGCAGTTTGTGGTCGTAGAAGAATATTACTAACCTTTTCTGTTTCTGATATATCAACCATTTCTTTGTTGAGCTGTTATGGAGACACAATGTCTTACAAAATAACAATGATTATTAGTTACTTTATTTTCAAGCAACTTAACAAACGTTTCTTTTTGCTCACCAGAAAACTCCACATGAAACATATTTATATAATGCTACCTGCAAAAATATTTTTCTTACAGTATTGTCGATTGTTCAGAAAATTCTTTACAGTATCTCTTTTTTTCAAAATAATATAGTTCCTTCCATAATAAATATATTTTACTACTTTCACAAATTCCAAAAATGTGAGTTAAAATGATATAAAAGCTAAGATTACTTTTTGGAAATGAGTTTTATTCTATAAAATTATGTATTGCTATTAATTCTAGAAGCATCTGAAGCTGCTTTATACATGTCTTTGTATAAACATTGGTTAAATTCCTGAGACTTACTAAAATCATCAAATAAGTAATTAACCATTCATAGTTAATTTTTTTTTTGGGTAAATTATAGTAAAAATTCCATTATCCTTCAACTAATATTATTAATTTCAGAAGTTCTTTAAACAGTAACTATTGGTTGGCGATTATAATTACAATTGATGAACTTGGTTTGTTTTGAAATGTTTTAGTAATTGGATTACACGCAAGAAAGTTATATTAATCACATATATTCTTTAAAAGAAATATTTTACAATGTAATAATAAATTATGAAGTCAAAACTAATAAGAAAGACTTAGAGGTAGCAAGATTATCTTCAAAAATAATATGAAATTATTTAATTCTTGGCACTCATTGATTTCGATATTACCTTTTTATTTTAGAAATAATATTAATAACCGAAAGAAAAATGAAATTCCAACAAAATATCAAAGTTTGAAAGAAACAGGAAACATTAAATATTTGCCCAATAATATAAAAGACAATAAGGTTTGTTTTTAGGGTGGCTATACAATTCAATAAAAACCTCACCACAAACATAAATGATTTAGATAATAGAGTATATTCCAAAAAATGGAAAAAGTTTCTATCAGATAATTCACTCTCATTGAAAGCAATAAATACCGACTCCAAATACTGTAACATATTAAAGTTATTTAAGAAGGTGCTGTGAGAATCGATCTGTGCCTGTGAGAGACAGACATGAAATACTGGAATAAACTCTTAATTTGTTAAAATAACAAAGAGAAATACAAAATTTCTCCGTGAAAATTAAGTATAGATAATTCGAAAAATGTTGCATGTCATCATGAGGGTAGAGACAGAATGAACTTCTTTTTATTTAGAAAAGATTATAGATTTTCAAAATGATGGTAATCAAATCTAATTTTTTTATTTATCTTCTTGTTTTGCTGATCTCCAGGAAAATCATTCAGTAATAATCTAATCGTGTCCACAAAATTGGACCGTACCTTCAGCGATTTCTTAGTTCACAGTCCCTTTCTCTCTGACCGACCAACGATCGTCTCCACCCAGAATTTAGCATCTATGATGTCTGGTTACATTCGAACATTTTCCACGCTTGACGATTTGATGGCGGAACTTGTGGCTGAACCTATCAAGCTAGCAAACCATAACTCCATTAACTGTTTTTATGATTCCAGATTTTTTGGTATCAACTTGTTCCACGCGTGGTTCTTCTCCCGAACTACCAGCGTGATGTTTAGCTTCGCTATTTATTTAAATTTATGGTGAATTTATCTGAGTAAACTCGGTGGCAGGATTCGCCTTTTCATTACGAGCTTGAGATGCCTCATCAAAAGTCACGTGTTCCCGACGGACACTACAAGTAAATAGAAAAACATCATTTGTTTTTTCTGTACGATCAATACCTGTAATACAGGCAGTATCTATAAATAAATTCTTGTCACAGTTAATTAATTTAGCGCATTGCTTTGCTTCACCTGTAGACTTATCCAACTCTGCCTAATTAATTTTACTGTTGTTCACAATGAACGTTATTCAAAGTCACTAAAAGGTAAACATACCTGAAGGAACTCATTACAAGTATTGGTGGATCGCTAACCCCGGAATGCTGTGCAAATTTAATTTAAAAGATCATTAATTCAGGTTAAATTTGTGAACTTAAAAGAACAGGTAATTTTATATTAGAGGTTTTATAAAGTTACTATTTATTCATCACTGTTTTTAGTAATACTAAAATTTATTTGTCTTTACTAAACCAGTTAGAGTTATTTTATTACTAATAGTTGATACTGAAGTCTGAAAATTTCTTGACCATCATTATACCAAAAATGCATCTGTAACCAAACTCTACAGAATGTGATGTTCTGACTACTTTTTATATTATCGTAATACGCAGAACAAAAACTTTGGTTGGTTGTCCCTGATAATCTATGGGAGAACGTGGAGAACCAAAAGCTGAGTACCCCGGGGAGAATGTAATAGAGCCCATTCCATACGTACATTGAAGCTGGTCACGAAACACGAACCTTGGATTGACCTCTCACAGAGATTTACAATCTAATCAGGTCTCTATTGCTGTCAGAGAAAAATATTCTAAAAAACAAAACAAAATGAATTTCTTGAATTAGTTCTCTTTGAAACTAAAAATTTTTCTTTCAATTCCAAAGTCAACAGAAACTGAGAAAGCTTATGTATTTCCATAAAGCCGTCAGCTGATAATATAATATAATTCATTTAAAAACTCAGATTATGTGTATGGTTACGTCTAAAACAAGTTTAAAATATTTTTACTTAAATAGTTAAGAAAGATATTATTAAAGGAGCCTAACTGACACAAAAAATACTCTTATCTCTTAACACATTGATAGCTTATTTCAGGAACAACGACAAGGAGTCGAGGCCTTTGGGGATTGAGACAAAAAATAGCAGGTAAAACTGATTATGATACTTTAAAAAAGAAGGCTAACGCAATTAGCGATCATTATCCTAATTAAAATAATATTTTTCAAATAAATGATGTAAATGTAGTAATTGCTCGATTTGAAGCCAAAGCGGTTACAGAAAGATCAATAATGATTATGAATAAAATAAAATTGGTTAAACGATTCCACCAAATTATCCATATTGTCATTGCATAAATCTATTATTTGAAGAAAATATGAATAAATGAGTTACATGTGTATGAATCAACGAATGTGACGTCACAGCTCATTTCATAAATTAAAATTGCAATCGAAATAAAACGTAAATTTTCTCCAACATATATCGGGCCCAATGTTAGCAGAAAAATTCCTAATTGCTAATAATACCAATTACGCTGCTGATAATGACTTTAGTTTGACAAATAATATAATTTTTTATCATTTTAGCCAGTATAAATATAGTTTAGGTGGTACAGAAATGGAAACTGTATGTTTACCAGGATCACCAATCAACTATGAAGGATTAATAACTTATTAAGATGATTTTAGTAAGTCTAGAGATTAAAGCAGTGTTGGTGTAAAGATTAGTGAATCGGCTATAGAAACTCTTAGGAATTAAAGCAAGACAAGATTATATAAAATAAAACTCAATTGCCAAGGATATATCTCGCCTATATTCTTCGAACTCATATTTTTAGACTTAATGAAGATTATGAAAATCTCATTTATGGAATAAAGAATAAGATTGTTTCGACGAAAAAGATGAAAAATGAAGCAATTTTTAGAGCAAACAGTGTTACGGTAGAAAAATAATTTATTGAAGATATTATTATATATGCCTCGTATAAATATGTTTGATAAGAAAGAACTAAAATTTGTTTTTATATGAAGGCAAGATAATCAATAATATTAGTCAACTCACAATCAATGCTATTCGATAGCAGTTCCACAAAGCACTAACTCTATTTAAATATTGATTATATTATGGCAGATAAAGAAAAACTTACCATATCAATCTGCTAAAGATAATAACGAAGAAAATCCTTCGATATTTAACTACTTTTCAATTAGTAAAGCTTATATCCTTTTAAATAGTTATAAGCATCTCACACGTGATATAGATCTAAATTTCAACAGAATTCATTTTAGACGAATTAATAAAAAATTGGTAAATTTAAATGTACGTTTTGTGAATCAGATGATATAGTTTACTGTAAACAAGTTACAGAAGTGAGTTTGAAGAACTTAATCTTCCTGACTGTTTTTAATGTAAGTAGACGAGGGAAAAGGATAAAATATTACTTTCTTGAAAATAATCAGGATTTTGTAGTTCTTTGTTTCATAAAAAGTATACATTTACTATTTGATAGCAATAAAATTAAATAACGGATAAAGTCAAATTAGAGTGAGTTTCTTTGAGATTAAATGGCAATCAACTACATGGTGATATTTTTATCTTTTAATAAAAAGTCGACATTACAGCTAAATCAGAAATAAAAGCTACATGGTAAAATGGAAATGGAAAATTTAGTATGTTTTTTAATGTTAAATAAATTAGATAAAATGTAGAACATTTATAGGAAAAAAGATTGAAGATCAAGAAAAACTAAGAAAATTGAAATATTTCCATCGAACATAAACATGCTAAATTTAATTATTTAATACTGAATATTGATTCTGGCTCACTTTCACTTGCTGTGATATTCGCATCTAGTTTTCAAAGCTGATGTCAGTAGTGATTTTAATTTTTATTTATAATATGACAACAAGGAAATTAAATTTGTAAATACTCAGCAAACCTATCTATGAAATTTGAATATCTGTTTGTGGATTCAGAAAATTGTTTGGATTGATGAAAAACATAATTCACGATTATCTTCTAGTTTAAAAACATCAATTTTTTAAATGCGTGAAAGGTAATGTCTACAGATTTAAATTTGGTATATCATAAAATTTTAAATATTAATAATCCTTTTATTTCTATTGATGGATTTAGCAAGCCATATGCAGATATTTTAGCTCAACAAATATATATCATTAGTACAATGAAAAATAATCGTATTAATTTATACAGGTTTAATACTATTGATCAATCTAATAATCATAACAGAAATACTTAGGTCAGAGATGATATTTGACCACATGACTTACATTCATCTTATTATAATGGAAGTAAATTAATAGATAATGATAAAAATTCATTTACTCATACACTAAGTATCACAAAGAAAAGGATGAAAGATATTTCCATTTGTAAAAAAATTATTTAAGCATTATACAACAAAAATGCTGTATTTTTAGATAGAATTTATGGGGATTATTAAAAGAATTTTAAAATGCTGTAAAATTTCAAGAATGGTCGATCACCATAGCTTAAGATACTTAAGAATTTAATATAAGAAGATAACTCATGATTGTAATACCGCAAATAAAATGGTGAATTTAGATTTCTGAAAAAAACTAACACGTTTATATTAAAAATTTGTAAAAAAAAATAATTTGCGGTGTCCAACTAGTATTTAGATATTGCTAAAACATCTGATGTAGATAATGAAATTATTTTATACTTAATGTGAATATTGTCAAAATAGCCTACACAAGATCTACATTTAACTCTCATCAATCAATAAAAAAATTTGGGTGACAGTTTAACAAAAGTAGTTCAAAAGAACCAAAAGATAATAAACCCTATCAGTAAACAAAGTTACAAGTTTACATTCTCAAATTATAGTTATTAAGCTGCAACCATTAAATATTTTGATAGTCTTTTAATATATTAAAACCAACAAAAAAGTTTTTAACTGTGTGGAACTGTGACAGGAAAACTTGGTAATGTGACCATCAAAAATTCATTATCCACTTAAATAATATTATACCAGCAGGTGGTTGATTAACGGGTGGTATATTAGGTCATAGTGAATGGATAGGTAAAAGCCGAGGCAAACTAAGCGGCATATTAACTCTTTATGAACACAGTCTCAGAATGATAAAGTATAGTGTGACTTTTACTTCTACATTTGTTAGCATCACTGAAATTTTATGAATGAGTCTGCTAGTGGCTCAGCACTTTGGATGCACAGTTGGAGAGATGCGGGTGGATCCCGCTTGGTCCAACCCCGGTTTAGCGAACTTGTTTTCGCATATTTTTGTGGTCATCTTCATCACCATTTGGTCACGTGGTTTTTTACCTGGGTCCTCTGTTTTCCTCATACATATAACAATGAAGAGCTCTGTTTATTCATTTCTTGGTTGTGTTCCGTGCTCACTGGTTTCCGCAATTTGTCGTCTGGTATCAGGTCCACTGTCCTTGGGACCCGCGTCCGATGCGCAGCATCACGGAAGAGCAACAACAACTTTAATGATAATATGCGAGCAATTTTGGTACTGGCCCCGGCTCTTCCATTATTAGCCCCGTGTCTCCTTTTCTGTCTTCACCTAAAGCGATTCCATGTGAAGCAATTTTCTAAAGCATCAAGCAACGAGAAAGAAAAGAAATTAGTGAAATCTATTTAAATTCTTTATTACGATTTAATGATTTTTCTGTATATAAATAAACATTCTACTCTATTGATATAAATTATCACCTATACATTTGATTCCATTTTCTAAAGGAAGTAAACAAATGGGAGATAACTCACTAGATGCGGGGTCTTCCGTGTCGCCATAAAATGTCTACTTCGCCAGTATCACCTGATCTCTGAAATTCAAACAATGAACTCCATTGTTGTCCTCTTAAAACTGCGCCACGATTATTTTTCTCTTTTATCTTTTTCAAATTTAACAGAAATTAATCATCTGAAGAAACAGTGAAATAACAAAAAGCCTTTTTTTTAAATAAACTTCATCGTAATAAAATATTTATTAAGAAAATTTTAAATATAAAACAAAATATTTTTATTAACTTTATGAATATATTAAAGTCTTAAGTATGAAAATGAAAAAAAATGATTAATAATTCTTCAATGACTAAAATTTTAAAATAAAAAGTGTGGTTCCAAAATGAAAATTATGAAAGCGGATCGCGAGCTTTTGTAGTTATTAGTGATGGCAACCGGACTTCGTTTTCTACATTAATTATTAAAACGCAAATGTTAATGGAATATTTAATATTTTTCAAAATAAGTTTCAGCTAAATTTTATACTTTTAAATTTTGCAAACATATTATTTAAAGGGAAACCAAGACGTAAACGCTATGTTAATAAAATTAATTCTACATTTCACAGGAATATTTAGCACTTTTAAAGTAAGGAAAGGGTTTAATTCTTAATCAAATTTGAATATTTTGAAATTAGTTCAGCAAGAGAATAAATATCTCTTAATATTTCCAATTAATCCGGTCAGCTCTCATGACCATGAAATAAATATTTGCAGAATTTAGTAAAATTTGGATGCTTCACATAAAGCGAAATATATCGATGATTGTTTGTTCTTGATAGGTAAAAAGATGAGATTAAATATTGAATAATAAAATCTAACTTAGCTACAACTGATGTATAATACATAGGGCGACAGAAAAAATAAACACGGAACATATTTTTCAATAAATTTCGACAAGTTAAAAAAATTGGAAACTTTTTTAATGATAAATTTAATGACAAGAGACCAGAATGTTAATAAACCTTTATTTCAGGTATTACAAATCGAAATGATGATTTTTAAAATAACAGACAGCAGTGATGTGCAGGGAAATTTTGTCAGTAAGTAATTGTTTTGAAATCCAGTGTATTTGCTAAATTGTCACGTCTATATCTCTGTGCTTATTTCTTTATCTTCTGATGTGCGCTGTAAAATACTTGTGCTGAAATATCTGCTGTACGTTTTTTAAATAAAATGTCCGAAAACTTAACTTTAAAGAAGTCCTGCTGTTTATTTTACACAAATAAACCCAGATATCAGTCTGTCACAAACGACGAAATTCCGCCATTCCACGTAAAACTAAACCGACATTTAACACAGAGGCGTAGCAAGGTAAGCGGCGCAAAATTTCCTTTGGCCTATAAATTATAATGTCAAATAATAACTAGCCACCTCCGTCGGTGAAATTTCCACAGTAATTGCAAAATTAGGGAAACGCATATTCAAACACTCGATGCAGTCTGCTGGAGTAAGGGACATAACTGTTACAAAATCATGTTTGTAATCCAGGGAATCTAAATGTAGATTATAGAACCCGGCTACCTAGATGAATTTCAACATAAAGAAGTCATTTGATACCAAAGATGGGCGTTCTATGACTGCAGTTTGGTTTAAACGACGCCTTCTGAATGGACAAGAGGTTAGTCGATCCTGGTTGATATATTCACCTCTACATAATGCAGCATACTGCTTGTATTGTCTTCTTTTCTTCTTTTCTCATCTACATGCATGACATTCGATAGTCGGTCTGCTTTCAAAACGCAGGGTGGATTCTCTAAGTGGAAAAAAATTGAAAAGTTAAATGCCCATGAAAATAGTGAGATTCATTCATCGTGAGTCATTTGCTGCTTGGAAAGAAACTGAGCGCCGAATTCGTTTTCAAAGTGGCATTGATGGAGAGCTGCAAAGGCAAATTCAGCAAGAAAAAAAATAGATGGAGAGAAGTACTGCGACGGTTGCTAGATTGTACACAATGTTTAGCTTCTCAGTGTCTTGCATTTCGTGGTCATACTGAAGGCATAACCTCAAACGAAAACCCTGGAAATTTCCTTTCATTTTTGCAGTTATTAGCAAAGTATGATCCAGTAATGAAAGAGCATTGCGTGTTAAAAACCAGCAAACCTCAACATCTTATCTTTCTCCTGAAATCCAAAATGAGCTTATAAATCTCATGGCTTCACATGTGCGAAATTATTGTTTGTCAGCAATTCGTAGAAACAAACCACTATGGTATTCTGTTTGATTCCACACTCGATTTAGCCCACCGTGAGCAATTAGCCCAAGTGATTCGGTTTGTTGACATTGACTTTAAGACAAGAAAAGTAATCAAAGAGTCATTTATTGACTTTATACAGATAAAGGAAAAAGACGCTGCCAATATTGAGAAAACAATAAGCACAAATTTAGAATCGATGGAATTTTACTTAGTGATTGTTGTTCACAATGTTATGCTAATGCTACTGTCATGGCAAGTCATCTGTCAGGCGTCCAACAAAGAATTTTGAACAAAAATCCGAAAGTAGTGTTTATAAACTGTGACAACCATAGTTTGAACTTAGCATGTCTTCGTGCTGCAAGTCAGGAAACAACAGTTATTACCTTTTTGATATAATTGAAGCCATTTATAATTCTTTGCTCATTCAACAACTCGATGGGATGAACTGCAGCAGAAGCTTAAGATCTCTGTCAAGCATGGATCAGAAACACGGTGGAGTGCAAGAGATGAAGCAGTAAAAGTTGTACATGAAAAACTGGATGAGTTGCTAGGACTGTTGGAGTAATTAAGTGAGAATAGCAACACAGCTGAAACAAAATGTTGTGCTCATAATATTCTGCAACACATGCTTACATTTGATTTTCTTGTACTTTTGCATTTTTGGATAAATCTTTTATCATCTATCAATCGAGTGCAGAAACGTCTTCAAGTCCCAAAAATAAATTTTAGAGAAGCAGATGGTGATCTTGATTCTTTGAAAGAGAAATTGATAGAATCACATGAAAAGTCATGTCAAGAAGCAGTTAAAGTAGGCAAGAATCAGTGTGAAACATGGGGGTTGACCATTGAAAGAAGAAAAATATTTCATAAATGAATGCAAGGTGAAAATGCAGCTTAATGCTGGATTGACTGCTGAACAGGAAATTTGTCACATCACGAAGGATGTTATTGATCGCTTGATTACAGAAATAACAGGATGGTTTTTCTCGCTGACGAGATTTAGATTGACGGTTTGGATTTCTATTAGATGTGCAAATTATTGTTTTTGGAGATTTCGAAGACGGAAAATTGCAAGAAAAATGTTCTGACTTAGCAAAGAGTTATCCAGGTGATATTGATGGACCAGAATTGTACAGATAAATTAAAGACTGAAAAGTGTTGATAAGTAAAAGAACACAGACCGATTTTTCTGAACCAAAGGTTGCAACTGATTTGCTAACATTTATAATTTCATATGGTGGAGATTTTTTCCAAAATCTAAGAATTGCATTGCAGATTTTGTTAACATTTTGGGTTTCTATTGCTAGTTGTTAAAGGTCTTTCAGCAAGCTGGAATTAACTATGGAGTACTTGAGAACTTCAATGACTCAAGAACGACTGAGTAACTTGGCAATATTAAGTATTGAAAACGACGTACTCAATACCTTAAATTTTGATAGTTTAATTGATTTATTTGCAGCAGCAAAAGCACGAAAGGTTCATATATAATGTAACAATGAATACTAGAATGCTACCTGTACAAGATCTAGTTAAGTGTATGCACAGTTTTGTAAACTAATAACATTTATTTGTAAACATAAGTAGTATTTTATCAATCAATTTCGTAATACATGTACACCACGAGTGACTGCATTCTGCATGATTGAGAGATTACTCTAGCTATGTGACTTTGAACGATACTGGATGAAATAAATATCAAAATGATTTACAATTTAACAAATTATGTAAGTAAATCTAGTATGCGATACCTCATTAGTTCCAGGCTTACAGTTGTGATTTCGTGGGATGTTATATCGTGACTTCAAATTAGCTCTTTATAAGGCGGTGATTAATTCTTTGTGATTGTCATTAAGTGGGTAATGAGTCGCAAACAAATAATCAAAACATTTCAGATGTGGGGCTGCCAAAAGAGTTGCTTCCCCCGGGCTCTGAGAACCCTTGCTACGCCTCTGATTTAACATCGACACAGTTTTTAGTTTTGAAGTCTTCAAATGACAATCTCCAAAAACTTTCGTCAATTGGTTTGTTCTTCCTGTCAACATAAACTCCGTCTTTCTTCTCATCCTTTATTCCAACATGAGCCGTAACAACATCGCCTCCTAATAAAAAAAGTGATATATAAAGGCGGAGATTTTAAAAAGTAAAGCATTTTATTGTTTTACCTCCCCCCCACACACACGTGACTATTGAACTGTAAAAGATAACATTAACAAAAAAAATGCATATAAATGATTGTATTAAAATGATTGAGAATTAAATATATCTCAGATTTAACTGTTGCATAAGATTCCATCTTGACAAAAATCTATATATATATAAATATATCTTCAAAGCGAGTGCAGCGCAATGTGATAGAAGAATGAGATGTTATCTTCTTGTACAGTTTTGCTATTTAAGATGAGAACCTGACGTAGAATAACTGGCCACTCTCCTGGGTTTTTTTGTCAAGAAAAATTCATTTACTCGATGAGCTCAAGGTGAAAAATTCTGCTCTGGATTTTGATTTTGTTCTCTAAATAAAGTTTTTGTCCAATATTTAAGCTTTAGAAACCTGATTAAATTTTGCGATATTTTAAAAAAGTATTAAACAGCAATTAAAAGTTAGATGTATGAAAAACGGAAAACAAAAGTAAAGAAACATAGAAAACATTTTTTAATGAAACTCCAGATGCTGAAAAATCGTTTGTCTCCTAAAGAGACATTAGTCAATTTTTCATAAATGATTTAAGAAACCGACACTAAAGAAGAAAATAATTTTTCGACTGTTCTATACATTTCTGATATCGATATGTGGCTACAAATTCAGCAACATCTCACCAAAAATATTTTGTTTAACTAAACTTATCTTCAAATTACCCAGGCCTGCAAAATTTGGGTCATTGAAAATTGTCTGCAATGTTATAACTGATTCTTATGTTGTTTGGTGTGCTGATTTCAAATATGACCACTATTTTTCTCTATCGCGTAAAAGTTTTTCACAAATTGAATCGGAAAATATGGGAAAAGAGATTATTAATACATATTCTGGTTGAAACATTTATTTGTAAAAAAAATTTAAAAATAGTTTCATTTACAAAATTATTGATAGAAAACTGTTCTCAACACTTACTCACCTTCTTATACTGTCTTTTCCGATTTCCCTCAAAGCTCCTTTTGGTACTTTTTCTCTTGTAGGCAGTTTGCAGCTCTTCTATGTGCAGCATCCATCAGTAGTCCGCAATCATGTTGACGTTCCACTTACCCTGGTATCTGTGTTCCATCTCCTTGACATCTTTATGAAATCTTTTCCCCAGCTCTTCACTAACAGCAACATGATTTTCGGTGATGTAGTCTAAATGAGAATTCAGGAAGTGCACCTTCAAGCCCATCGAATAACCCAAGTCTTTGAATTTGATCAGCATGTTTTCCACAATACCCTTAAAGTTTTGGTCCTTATAGCTCCCAAGAAATTTCTGTACAACTTCTTTGAAAGGTTTCCAGGCCTCTTTTTCAACTGTTTCCATTCTTGTTTCAAACACATCGTGATCATCTTTCAGAAGTTTCCGCATATCTGGACCGACGAAAACACCTTCTTTCACTTTTGCTTCTGACAGTCCCAGAAACTTGTTGCACAGCTATTTAAAACACTCTCCTTTTAACAGAGCCTTTACAAATTGTTTCATCAGTCCAAGCTTGATATGAAGTGGAGGCAGGAGGACTTTCCCTGGATCAACCAAACTTTCCCATACTACATTTTTGCTTCCAGGTTCTAATTCTACCCTACACGGCCACTCCTTTTTGATCCAGTGTTTGCCCCTATCCCGGCTGTCCCATTCACACAAGAAGCAGGAGTACTTGGTGTATCCTCTATGCTGTCCAAGAAGCATGGAAATTACTTTTAGATCGCCGCATATCGTCCATCCATGACCCTTGTATTTCAGTTCGGTGAAAATTAAGGCTAAATTCTCTTAGCATTCTTTCAGATACACAGAATATCCTACTGGTACTGAAGCGTACTTGCTGCCATTAAGGAGAAGCACTGCTTTGAGGCTTCTTTTTGACAAGTCGATAAAAACCCTCCACTCGTTCACGTCATACTGTATGTTAAACCTTTCCATCAGTACAGGGACATCGCTACAGTAATCAGGTCCCTTCTTACGAAAAGTATGGAATGAAATATTTTTCTCTATTCTAACTAGAGTATGACCGTATAGATTATGCATGGGCTACCATTTTTCTTACTACTAGTAAACAAGGTCACATTCTTACGCGTTATGTAGACAATAGATTTTTCCTTAGCCTTATAGCCTAACAGAGAGCCGACATCTTTAGGAAGACCCAAGTCTTCTGACTAAGTTCATTCGATTCAGCAGTGAGATAATATAGTTGGAGCTCGCTGCTGCCTTGCTTGTGAAAATCGTCGAAGTCATCGAACCTGGCCTTCTTTTCAGAGTCTTCGGTCCTGTGTCCTTAGTTTATTGTTCTGAAGGTAAAGGTACCGGTATACCTGGACCAAAGGTACAGGCGTATTGTCGACGAGAGGGCTCGATTGTTCGTTCGGATAGAAAATTCTCTTCTCTTATTTTATTAGAACATGTGAACGCCATGTACGTACACGACACAAAGTAACAGTCATCACTGTGATTTCGGGTTCGTTCCCTCCGATCATAGGGATCCCAAAACGAAAGGCTTGTGTTTTTTGTGCCCCTTGAGACCACTGTTCGGAGTTCTTACCAACACCACGATAACTTAATTTTATGTGGGGCCCAGGACTTATCCTCGGTCACCACTAGTTTCATCACTAAAATACTCATCTAAACACTTTCTTAACAAAGTCTGTTGTATGCCATTTCTTCACTTACAAAGTTTCTTCATAAATGTAACAAAAGTTTTCAGTGCATTAAGAACAACCCCTTGCAGCCATTTAGTACACTTATAAACAGAGAAGAAAAACCACAAATAAAAACCACTAGGAAAAAGGAGGAAAAAGTAAACTTCTGCAGAAATGACACGTCTGGAAAAGTACACTGGTTATGACAGAACCTTCTCACACAAAGATCTAATTGCAACTGAGTCCAAGTAGGGAGTGTGGAGAGGGGGAAACAAAAAGTAAAAAAGAGTTAATAAAAAGAAAAATTAATTATAATTAATTTTTTTGTTTAGAAGCTTAATACAGTGATTCTGGAGATATTGAAATCTAAAATTTGAGTTTGTGGGAAAATATTACGTGATGGAATTTTTAAACTATGTTTACTGAAAACAACACCTAAATATCTATAAAAATCAGCTGTTAGTTTTCGGGCAATTTTTCCATTGCAGGCCTGTGTTATTATTACATATTGATTTGTTACACGTTTGAATCAACACTTTTATAAACTCTAAGATTAATTAAATCTTTAGTCTGTGAATTATTATGTATCCATGAGAAACATTTGAAAAACATGATCACCATATTTCAGTTGAAGCAATTATTATATTAGTATATAATTAAATCAGAATGCAAAGAATAAAGTTAATTGATAATCATATTATTTGTAAATTAATGTTTATTGTTATAACTAATGACAACGAACTAAAGCTTTTGTGATTAACTCTAACAATAATATAATATTATTTATTGTTTAAACCTCGATGAGTTTTTAATTCTTCTGTTTTCGCTGATGATTTTCGTGAGTTTATGCCGAACCGTATCTAAAGTCGGAGTTTTTTAAAGTAACTCCATTATCGCCACTACATCTAGAAAAATTTTAATTTATAATAGTATCATCATCTGAAATATGTTGGTGAGATTTTTGAATAATGGTCAGCAGAAAATAACTTTTAATTACTTCTGCTAGTTTGTGTGAGAAATTTTTGTGAAAACACTGAGACAAAACATTATTATTATTTTACGTATACCTATGGTATGAAACGGTTTGGTCTTTCTTTGATTGTCAGCATCCAATAAATATCTTTATAAATCAGAGATATAATTTGGCTTTCTAATGAGTTCTACACCTGTGACTGGTTTATTTCATAACAACTTTTTAATATTTCACAAAAATTTTATGAATAAAAGATTTCATTCTTTAATTCACTTAGTGCAATTTTATACCAAAAATAGTTACTGTCCATTGCCAATTTTTAGTTGGTATTCATGTTGATACAAAGATATTTCAAGAACATATGATTTACAATAGCTAAAAATTCGATCTAATTACTTATCACAAGTAGTGTGTTTGAGTCACATAAACATACTTCTATTAATTAATCCATTTATGATTCTAGATGTACAAAATAATAATCTTACTATTTTATTTTCCCAATTTTGAAATTTATTTATTTATTGATAAAGATTATAACATTTTTTTTTAAATTCTAACTTGTACTAAGTTTATTACTTTAGTTTCAAGTTCACTTTCACCTTTGCTTTCGCTTCCTTCTATAATTTCATAACTATCAATAAATAAAACTGAATATTCAAAATCATCACGCGCTGTGATATTATTAGCTTCAAGTATAAAGGCTTCTGATCATCGTCTACATATTTATTTTATTCAAAAACAGAATTAGATTTTTATTCATTCCAATTTCAAGGGCTGGCTATGAGCCGTCACGAACAACGAACAGACTCGAGCAGTTTCGCACCCAGCGTTACGATCTAAGCCGAGACAGGTAAGTTACCTGATGGTGCACGGATTCTTCAGAAACGGTGATTTAAATGTGACTATGATGGTGTGTGTCAGCACCATCATTTTGACATTGAGCTACCCTTAAGTTCGTTAGACATATGATTTGGAAGCACTGTTTGTAACTGTAAGCAAAAGGAGCAAATGGTCTAACAAAAAATTTAGCCTTCGACGAAACTCCTTACAAGAATCTACCTGAAGGAATGGAAGCATCTATCCGTACAGAAGCGGGTCTACTAAGATTAAAAGGTGCTTGGTTCGCCACAAATATTTTCTAATTGAAAATATTGTACATTCCCGATTAATTATTTAAATTGTGAAAAATATCCAAATTTTGTTAAAAGGAGAAATTGCACCAAAGTTAGTCCTAAAATATTACAGGTAGATTTCTTTTTAAAGACACCCAGAAAACATATAGTACAAAGAAAGAAATGGTTCGGTTAAATCTCTGACGCTGAAATCATTCTCAACGAAGACAAAGAATATCGGCCCAAATAATCGTAAAATATCAGAATTGTTTCAAAAGTGGTTGTATCAAACGATAAGAGCCACGTAGAATGAAAAATTTAAATCGGAACAAACCATTCAGCTTTATTAACATAACGTAGTGCCAGTCATAAACTAGCTTGCAGAAGAAATTAGATAGATGTTTATAAAAGTCTTATGTCATCAACAAGGAGATCTTACAATAATTTCTATTTAAGTGGAAAAGGTTCTAAATTTCTCAAATTATAATAAAATAAACTTTCTATTTATCCTTCACTCTGTTTTTCGGAAGCCGTTCATTCAGTAACACTCGTGTTTCAAAGATATGAGCATCAGTGGCTTCAGTTCCCAATGGATCTGCGAACTGCTTCAGTTCATCAAAGTGTTCGCAGATATCCGCAAATCATTGTTGAATTAATCTCTCGGGTAGGTTCTCCGTCTGGATTGAGTTGATCCTAGCGATGTGGAATGAACAATTCTCATAATTATCATCTGTTTCTGAATCATTCCTAACTTCCGAAAGATAACTCACACATTGCCCCATACAGTTTGTTCACAAATAGATCCTTCCTTCGTAGTTTCGAATTCATGTCTGCGAGATACTAGGCGATGTTAACTAGGAACGCTACGTCATACAACCTCTCATCATCATTTCTTGAAAACTTTCCTTTTTCACGAATGTTTCTACTTCTTCGAGTTTTACCAGATTCCTGCGCGAGTGTCGCAGAACTGCTGAGGCAGCGAACATATCTGAAAACTGAATAATGTCAGCCTAATTGGAAATGTCTTGGATTGAGCTCCTTGGAACTCATAAAGATGACAAATGAAAATAAAACCTTCAAGGAATAAAATTTTAAAATAAAATGTTTGGTTTTCAAAATGAAAATTTTTTGCTTTTGAAACAACTTTACTATTTTCAATTATCGGATTTCACATCATATTTTAATTATAACATTCTAATTTTATTTCTGTTGTAGTATCTTAATTAATATTTAATTAGGGAAATTTTAATTCTTTTATAATATAATTGATATTTTACTTAAATTCCGTATAACATTTAATTTATTATTATAATATATTTCATAATTCTTTTTAGCTTATAAGTTTTACTTATATTTTGATTAGGAAAATTAATTCATATTTAATTAAATAACTTTTTAATTAGATAATTTAAATTTATATACGTCTCACATTCTTTAATTTTGTCAATAAAATTAATTTCATCGAAAAAAATCTTTATTACACTCCTCCTTTGAAGTAATTTTACAATTTTAAATTATGAATTCAAATACATTCAGTGAGTTTCTTTCTAATTGTTTAATAGTTTGATTTCATCATTCAGATCGAAGTAATATTTTCTCTCTTTTATGTGCAAAGATAAGTTCACCTTTCTAAAATAAACACAAACAGAAAGAAATAAAAGATTGGACCTCGTGGTTCAGTATAAAGACTAAATGCTGACAAGAAATCGCTCTGCTAACGGTGTAGATTATTGTTCAGAAAACGGCGAATAATACACCTACTTTACGAGAGAGAGAGAGAGAGAGAGAGAGAGAGAGAGAGAGAGAGAGAGAGAGAGAGAGAGAGAGAGAGTTTCAGAAATTGTTTCTAGCGATCGCTGCAGGTAAGTTCCAATTTTATTTAAAAAGACACGTCATGAAATACATAAAGGTAACTGAATTAATCATGGAGATATATGTATATAAAAGGGGTTTATTAGATTTGGTTTATTCACAAAATAGTCGCTGTTCTATTCAGTAGTAAAACAAAGACCATTGAAACAGAACAAAATATCATTTTGTATTTTGGAAAGCTTACAGATTGTACAGATGAATGAAGCACTAATTAAGATCTTTGCGATACCTGGCTTGGAGAGCTTTCGTGCCTGTAGGTTTTTTGGACGTTTGATTTATTTGCCCCTGAATAATCCGTTTCTGCGGCCGGCGTAGCACGGAAACTGGAGAGATTATTGTTACTTTGGAAGAGTCATGCTGATGTAAGCAGTTTGGTAAGTAACAACTCATCTTAGAGACCAGCCACCTTATAATCATGATTCACAGATTGCAACTTACTCATAACCTTACGGGTAAAACACGCGTTGAAATACGCCATACACTTTCGAAATCTATAAGCATCTACAAGATGACTTCCCTAACTAATAAAAACTGTACACGTGCGCACGCACCATCTTTGGCTCGGACTCCAAGAGGGAACTTTGATGCCCTCAAATGAAAATAAAAGAAAACAGACAGAAGTAGGGTTTTTTCATGCTGCAATAAATAATATATGAAAGTAGAGATATTGAACACGCTGATTTTTAATGTACATGTTATACACAAAAATATCAGGTGACAAACGTGCATTTTTCAGGCATGTAAAAAAAATACTGACTGTTAGATGGGTATCACTCACACTGACATCAGGTGTCTACCGTCGAAATGCAAGAAAACTAGTGGCGTTGTCAATCGATTTCATTCGGGAAATATCAAGAGAAAACAGTTGAAGGATGAAGACCCTTTTCAACACAAGTAACCACAGACGCATCAAAGACCAGATTAAACAAGAAAACTGTCGCAAATCCGGTCCTTTTATATGGCGACTGTTCTTTGCCTCCTTTCAGACATCGAAGTTTGTGTGAACGCCACAGCACAGACATGAGTCGTGACAGGTTTACCACAACCGAGAGAACCTGCTGCAGCAGGTACCACAAAACTTCCTTAATAATGTTTAAAGGTTCTGCTGCTTCGAGAGACGATCAAGCGTATACGCTGTAAACATGAGCAGACAGTCTTACTTGAGATTGGTTGTCAAACTCTCTACAGAACGGCGCACGAAGTCATCGGCATCTGTGCAGAGGAAATCCTAGTACATCCATCTCGAAAATCAAAACAATTTGGTAACGATTTCACGGTATATTGGGTTACCATGATGGTTTTCTAGAAGATCTAAACATTTGGTCTTATGATGGTTTAACCTCACCACACGACTGCAGAGATATCGAGCCACTTCCACCTACGTCACGGAAACTGAATTATTTCTTTATCGAATTTACGCTCTAAGGCCTTAGATTTTCCAGGAACACCTGGCTACCCAAAAGTCCCTTAATCTCTAGGAAAGACACAAACGTGACGGCGCAGAAGTCGCTTGTTTCCACTCCAGTGTACATGGTAAAAACTCCAGTAAGGACGGGCCTGCGGTATTTCGTACAGTGAATGTGGTGAGAGAGTTCATAGCGGTCATCTGACCAAACAGATTAACAAACTTCTTACCCCTGTCCCGCCACATAAACGTAGATAAGAGCAACTGGCAAAGACCAGTTGAATATGTTAAACGTAAGTTAAAGAACTGGCGAGCAGATAATCATAGCTTTGTAGGTAAAGAAACTAATCAATAGCCCAGTCACTCCCCACTTTACGGTACAGAAGTAGAACCATAAGACTGCCAGACTGGGGGGAGTGCCGCCATTAAAACTGAGCTGGTTGGGTTCTTGTCACAAGAGTGTAAACACCTGGTGAATAAACAGGTGATCAGCCTTTCCCGGGATCTAAGTGGTTTAAACATTGCAAACATGGCCAAGAAAATAGAAACTAAGCAGATTAGAAAGAACTAGGTATCATAGGAGACAGCGGTAGTACACAAAATGGCAAATAATTTTCTCCCATCAGGTAGCTAAAGACTTTAATATGGATAACGGAATGGCTGCCCTGCGCGAAAAACCTGGAATCCACCAAAACCTTAGCAGATTCCACAAAAGTATAAATGCGGTTAAAATAGATAACATAAACAAGCCTATAGACTCGGTATCACCACGTGACTTGTACCTTTGCTCAGCGGTCTCAGTCCCTGAGCAAAACTTTCTGGAGATATGGGAAAGTTGTTCCAACTCGGGGCTCACTTCCATAGAAATTCCAAAACCTGTCCTCTCGAAGGGTACACTTCTGACATTCACTAGGAAATTATTCACTTTGTAGTCCCCATAAGGGAAAGTAAACACAAATGGAAGCTGACAGCCTTCCGCAGATGAGAGACTGGTCGACCCGTCATCCGCAGCAGAAAGATCTGTGGGACCAAGTCCAAATTTTGGTTCAAGCAGCGCAGACTTAACTGTAGAGGTTTTGGGTTCAACCCTCATAATAAAAAGGACCTTCTTTTGAATTTTCCGGTCATCTCTGCTCAGTGGACTGGTTGGAATAGCCGCAAGGCTTCTGAGGATGGGAAGTCCTCTCCATCTGTCTTAATTTTCCATAGAGATGTAAGAGGTTTCTTCTTGAAAAGATACGCCGCCATGAGCTCCATCGCGCTTTGCAGACAGAAAATTTCGAGTTGGTGGTGGATTAACCTGCGGGACAACGAGTTAATTTTGCACGTTCAGATGTGCTTTCATAAAAACCAATCAACTTCTCTCGACTTAGGACGGAGCCACTCAGTCGTAAAACCTTTCTTTCAGCCGGCGACAACCGCAGACGACCGACTGGAATAAAACCGATAGTAGTCATTAAACGTTGACATCTGGCGAGGTCACGGAGGTCACGGTACCACTTTTATTCTTATTTTTCAAATCGCTCAGTCGAATTTAGATCTTAAGTTTATTCTAACAAACTCACCTTTATATTCGTGACAAACATCCCACAGTTGTGGATGCGCTTTGAACTATTCTCCTGCCCGGAAATATAGTTTTTCCCAAAGCATTCTTTACTGATGCTGGTGGTTAGTGTTCCGCCTACTGAATCTTTCTGTGCATACTTTCAAACGACTTCTATAAATTCCAGATGACAAACATTTTTGACGCCAAAGTTCAAGAAGATATTTTCTACGCTACGGAAATATAGAACCAGCAGCAGTCGCTATATTTAGAAAATTAACAACAAGTTAATATAAACTAAGACTATCCTCAACTTCCACGGAGCGACGCCATCAAAGTTCTAGCCCTACAGTCTAGGAACTTTTTATTAACTTATTTTTGTTCTTTTACATAAACGGCGTAAACGGCGTAAGAAAGTTTGTGGCCGATCGCTGTCCCCTTTTTTAATGTTTTCTTGGCCATTTTTAGGAGTTCACGTCTTTAGTCTTGTCTGCGATATTTGTTCATCCTCGGTATTAATGAGCTTGTACCATTCCTGATTCTTTTTCTTTTTCTTTTGGCACCCACCATCTCAAGTCACCAAGCAGACGTTTGAAGATGTCGACATTCCGCCCCGATGTATTCTTCTTTCCGGTATCCGCCACCCACCCCCGAGTGATGTGGGAGTTAATCCCCTGATGCCTGTATTTCAATCTGATGGGGAGAGGCTGGTTATGATGTTACGACTTACGGTAGATTCTCCAAATAAGGGATCTGAAATCGGATAATCGCTATTCATGCCATCGTTACTTACAGAGGACTGGATGCAAGACATCATCCACGACATCAGCGATTTTAAATCTTTGCATGAAACAAATCTTCCGAATATTAAAAACAAATAACTGCTCAGGAATTTTTAAAATGAATTCCTTAAACGTGTGTAGGAGAATTCCTTGGTGCTATTAGTTTCCGTTATTGATATTTTATGCCGCAAATTAGAAGAATTACTAATTTGTTGTTTTTCGGCAGCAACTACTGGGTCGATCTAAACGGATGCGAAAGACCGTCCTTGGTTACAGTTTAAAACGGCCACTTTATAAAGTTTGGGAAACATCTCATAGCGACGAACCCTTTACACCATCCGCACTCAGTTTACGCTGATGAGTTCTATTATAATTATGAAGCTGCTTCTTTCACACAAGCAGCAGCCACTAAATGTACATTTAAACAATGTGGGGTCCAGACTAATCAGCATGACGCCGAGATGCTAAAGTCTTACACCTGGCTGATGCAAATCAATTAGCCCGCGATGTTTCTGCTTGGTTACCTGTGCCTGAGCCCACAATGTCAATGGTTTTGTAGCAGAGTTGATGTTCAAACAGAAACAAGAACTGGAAATTAATATGATTCTGTGGCATAATTTTAATACAGAAGTTTTGGTGTAAATGTTTAGCTAACAACTAAAGATCTCGTGATTAGCATTCGTTTGAAAGAAGCAACAAACTAATGAGTTATTTTTTAATTAATGAATGAAAGAACATTTGTTTTATTAAGATGTTATCTGCTAGTAAAATGTATCTATGCCAAAAAACGCTCCAAAATATTTTAATTAGAAAATAATTTCTATAAAATTCGGGTACATTACAAAAGAATTAATCAGATGTAAAATGAACAGTTTAGCGGGAAAGATTCGAAAGGAAAATATAGAAGGAAACAATCAAGAAATGGTCAGAATTCTACGAAATAAGATGCGAAAATTTAATTTCTATAAACATTATTAATAACGATATTACTTTACATTAATATTTCAGTCTATCTAAATATCAAAAACTGATCATTAAATTGAAAATATGCAATACAACTTCTGAAATAAATTTAAAAATTAATTATTAGAAAAAATAAATGAGAACAATAATAAAGTTTGTTGTGAGAGAATTTAACTCCCTACACATTCGGCGATATGCAAAAAGTAGACAAATTCAGCCTTTCTTAAAATATTTATTCAGAAATTTATCTGCATTATAATAACTGATATGAGAGTTTTTATTTTTGATATCAAATCAGTTGCATTTAAGAACAGTAAAGAGTATTAACTTCAGCTTTCTCAGTCAATGAAGATAAAAGATGTTTTGGGGCAAAAATAATTAGAGATTTTACTCACTCGTTCCGTTTTGTCTGTCTAGTTTATTTTCTACTTTTTGTATGGATCCCTATTCAAGAATTTTACTCTCAAATTTTTTAAGATCACACATCTTAAAACGTGATGTAATGGATGCCATTGTAACAGTGTCATGTAGTGATATCTGTGTTAGGTACCTACCAAATAATGTTTGTTTGTCTCTGATACCTGGATGTCAAACAAGGATAAAGGAAAAGTTACAATAGCCTCAGCTTCTCTCGGACCTTAACAGCGAAGTTTGTGTCAACCACTACTTAAACCCTAAAATCCTATCTCATATCACCATTAATTTTATACAGATAGTTTATGATATTTCAGTCAGCAAAGGTTTACAGTTGAAGTATTTCCTTAAAATTACCAAGCTTCTGTGTGTGTGTGTGTGTGTGTGTGTGTGTGTGTGTGTGTGTGTGTGAGTATACACACGAGTCAGTGTTGTGCGTAGTGTAGAAAGGAAACTCAGCAAGGATTTGTCATTCATGAGTCATAAAAAAAAATGGCTGTATCGAAGAACATTACCTTACCTACCAATGATGCAAATTGCCTTAAAATACCGATTATAAAATGAATTAATTGCCTACTAACCTTCAGACGGTGAAAGAAAGTAAGACTAGAGTAATTAACATATTCGTATATATTATGCATCAGGTTCTACTTTCAAATCTTAAATTAAAAATTTGGTTTGGAAGAAAAATAAACCTAATTGTTTTCAACTATTAAAATAATAAAATGTAATAATGTTTTTAGTGCAAAATAACTTAGTAAATTGGGACACATTAATTTGCTTAGTTTAGCGTTGACCAGGTTGTTTGTCAATTCAGTTTCAAGTTGATTAACATCGGTCATTGTTTAATGCTATTACTCGCAATTTTTATTCCAATCAACTACAATTCTTTTGCTAATATTAAAATAATCAGATTACTATTATCATGCTCAACGTTTTTGCGAACTGTAGTTAATTTGAAAATCAGATGAAACGGATTGGGAATGAAGAGAGTATTTTGGATTTTCCCACAATCTGGCTGTTGGCACTAATTTCCAAGCCTTAGACCGAGAGCAACAGTGGCCCGTGTCTTCCCTGGTCCATATTTAACAAATAGACCTGATGCTGCCCATCTCGACAACTCTATTAGATCTTTCACGAAATACATAACATCCTTTGACGTTTTTATTGGCGAATACAAAATCCTGACCTTTTCCTGTCTGGCTATCGACTGGATGATGGGAAACAATTCTACTGATATAGTTCATCTAACCATCGGTACGGGCCTTTAAAGATTTACTAACAAAATTATTTGCAATGATCTCATTTGAAAGTTTTCGGAAAGTGGCATCTTGTCAGCTCTCATTTACGCAGATTACTTGTCTATTTAAACATTAAATGCCATCGAACTCAGAAAGAACGAAAAGGACCTTAATATCACCCCTGTTCTACAAAAAAATATGAAAAAGAACAGTAAAAAAATGTATGATTTATAAGAAAGAAAAGATTTTTAAAGAATAAAAAAATGGAAATTGATTCTTCAGTTAATTATTCTTTCTCAAAAACAATGTGCAGGTTTCTCTGTGTGCATCGAAATCATTACTTCAGCTTTTTTAAGAGTAAAAATAAATTATTCGAAAGTCGTTGACGGCTAAACTGTGAGGGGGGGTTGTTGTTGATGATTTAGACACACATAAAAGAATAACAGATCACAGAAAGATTAGAGAGAGATTACGACAACACCTGGCAAAACTTACGTTAAGTGACGTCATAGCTGCGCATTATACGCTGGGTGATCCTAAGATAGCGGCGGCAGCAGCAAGGCTCCCGGAAGGAATACGTCTGTGTGCGCTCGAGTTGCGTAGAAGACTTTTAAACAGGTGTAAATCAGTAATGGACGATAAACGTACTCGCCTGTAGCTAAGTGTAGAAGCATTTTCCGTAAGTCGCCGCGTTGTGTTGTTATATTGAACGATAAATGGCTACCGTTGCCATAAAACGGTATCGTGCTAATAACTGTGACACGGACAAATAAACTCTCGTTTGATGGAAATCGTTTGTGTGGCTACTGCAGCGCCACCAAACGGATGGTGACGACTCTCGAACAGCACTATCACGTGGTTGGGTGTTGTATGGCCAGCAAGTATGAAGTGCCAACATCTTTACGAAGGAAAATTCAGAAACTCGGCCGTCTTCCGAAAACCTTGTGGCAGAAGAGTTCTGAGACGTCCACCTCGAAATCCGTGTAGATTTTCTTGCCAGTCGTAAAATCATTTTTGGGAAAAAAACAAGCGATGAATGACGGAATTTTCTAATTAATCAGTCAATGATTAACTCCGAAAAGGATTTATTTTTCAGCGTGAGATGACCCTGAAAACACAGCTTTTCAACAGACTGATCGTTCAGAGATCTGCGCGATTTGAAAACAAAGAAACCGACTGTACCGAATCTTCCTTCTGCCTCTACAGAAGTTGGAGGTATTGTCATCACGCCACTGAATACCTTCTCTCATAAGTTTGGAGGTTCCTTGGTGTTTTTAAGAACGGCCATTTCTCCTTTTTTAAAAAAATTTTCACGATTTCTTGGGTTGAAGAATCAAGACGCATAACTTTCGTTTCATTTTTTCCTTGTTTTCTAATATTAAGGCATTAAGTTTCTCTTCTTTGCTCAATTACTTCGGCACTGCCGTTTCATCAGCAGTTTGATCCTAGCTGTCTTCCTTGACTCTATTCTTATTACCATATTACGAACGAAAATAAATGCCTTTGGCTGTCTTGGAAATTTACTTCCTAGACCGACGTGGCAGCAGCCAGTCGCTTTCCAGCAGTGAACTCGATGTACTTATCTCCTCCAGACAGCATAACAAGCCAGCAAGACTTGTGTCTCTTCTCTTCCTAACCGATTGATCAACAGATAGTTACAACTTGTGCCCTATCTTGCTCTCCTGTTCATTTAACTGCTTCAGCAGCAAAAACTCGAAGACCTTTCCAGCCTTGATCAAGTCACAGTACTCCATTCCCATTGCCAAATCCTGACTTCGACAACTTCTAAGCTCTCGACCATTTCTGAAATGAACTTTATCTCTATTTCAAGGAGGAAATCATTCATTGCAAAAGGATCAGTCGGGGCATCTGCAATAATGTCTTCCAATTCCAAGAATCTCTTTACATCGAGAGCATAGAATTCCATCTGCTACGAGTATCCATAAGCAAAGTAAATTATTTTTCTTTTTATGTCTTGTATAGTTTCCAAAGATCATCATTTTTTACTAGAAATTTGCAAATAACTTTTCTAATCTTTCCAATCACCACTAAAAAATCATCTGCAACAAAGTATTCTCATTTGGAACTTTTCCATGTCACCCTCCATTTTCAGTTTTCTCCTCTTCAACACCTTCTCACTCTGTTTCATTGATAGCTTTCTTCCTCATCAAGTTTAGCGAGAAGACATCAAAACACCCAGATGAGGCAAAGCTTGTAGCAGACACCCACCAACTTACCGCCTTCTTCATCACAGAATCACCATCAGTAACAACAAAAATCATGTCCTCTTATGTGTGACAATCAATCCAAAATTCTGCTGACGTCATCGCAAAAACTAGGCCAAAGATGGCGACGCCTGTATAGCGAATTGCACTTGTAACAAATTCCATAGATATTTTGATGTAGTGAAGCGAAAAGGTATCTCGAAAGGGCGGTCAGCAGGAAATGCAAAGCAGACGTTTTTATTGAGCAGTAGGGTATTTTCCGCACGATTGTGGAAAGCGAAGTTTAAAGGGCGTGTGAAGAACAATTCTTGCCCCGAAAACCTACCGTTAAGGAGACTTGTACCTCTATAAGATTGTGTCAGCCTTCAGGACAGGTATAGTCACAGACCAGCGGGACTAAAGACATCCAACAAAACTTACAAGAGGTTGTTTCTTTTCCAAAAAAGGTAGCTCACAGAAAAGCCTTCTTTTAAAATATTAACCCTACTTTTCCTACCTGAACCAACGTGACGTCAGTCTTGCAGAACTGCTTGGTCATGGCAGAATCTTAGATAGACTTCAGGACGTCGCCGGATTCGTTCCCGAGTCGCTACCATAGACACGAATGCAAAAGTTTCTTAAATTTTTCAAGAAATGTTTTGGAAAAGAGTTAAAGACACGTCACATCAAGTTCCGAAGCTCTCTCTTTTAGCCTGACTGGCTTATCCATATTTTGCACGTCCATTTAGTCTGCTTTGGTTCAAGAGGCAACACGAGCGGATTATCTCCTTCATCAGTGCATTAAGGTGCCAAATCAAAAGCCGCATTACAAAATTTATCGTAAAATGATGCTGGAGTCATGGGGAGGGTTAGGGTTAATCATAACCATCCCCTAACCGCGGATATTTGCTACGAGATGATTTTCGACGCACAATAAACGAATGACCCCCCCAGGTTTACTGGACAACGTTCTCGCACAATAATGGCTAATATGGCATCTGCAACTTTTGTGGAGATGAGGGAAGAAATGCGTGACCAATCTCCCGTGGGCCAAATTTTCAGTAGTCTGAATTTCAATGCTTCTAATCATTCAAGCTGCATTGGATTAGAGTTAAAGCGGGTGTCCTGATACGGCTGCTTGCCCATTCTAAAGGTTTCTTTGCTTCTGTGCCTTCGATTTAGAATTTATCATTTCTTCCGCTGTGTTTTCTATTAAACTTAAATTTATTTAAAGTCATTGATATATAAATTATAGCTATGTACAACGTTTTCAGTCATCAAGTCTTGTAAACCTAACCCGAGAATATATAAGTAAAATTACAATAAGGTCGATCACTGAACTAGGGACACTTATTAATTAACCATGTTGGAAGGATCTGCCTCTCTGCAAGTACCATAGTAACTATCAGACGTCTCGTTGGTGCCCCGATACAGTTTCCTAAAATAATCTGACTCAGAAAGGGCTGCTGTAATAAGTTATCGTTATTGTCTGCCGACTTGCATTCAGCTTGATGAATATGTCAGAACTGCGGTCATTATTATTATTATCATCATCATCATCATCATCTCTGATCTCTGTCCGTGTCTGAGACAACATCTGAGGTGGAAGCCACAAACCCGTGATTAGGAAATAATAAGTGTAGCCTGGTATATTTTTATAGCGTTTCGAACAACTGATTGATTTTCCAGTTAGCAAGAGATAGGAAGATGTCAGCAACTAGATCATTAGTCAGTGACTGTTATGATAGCACTGTACTCCATCCGTCTGTTAGAAACAAGACACGTTATTATTTCAGCAGAAGTGCGCAATCCTTCTATATCCTTTGTATATATATTAACACACACACACACACCTGATAATAATAATTATGTAAGCGCACATTGTCTACCTTCTCATATATATATATATATATATATAATATAAAATACAAAATTAAAACGTAATATCGCAGAGTAGTGGAATATCAAACGAAATTTTATTCCAAAGGGGCTCACTTCACTGTAAATTGGGTCACCCGCTAGTTCACCTTTTAGGAAGTAGTCACAGTAAGTGATTCAACACTGATCTCTGTTGTCTACATTTTAATGTGCCGAACCGGATATGACGTCACTGTCGACTTATCTCAGTCCTCTACGTAGAGTTCGTTTCAGCCACTCTCCTGTGATTTTATCCGCAGTTGTCTCGGTTATGGGACACACCGCGACGGCTCATGCGTTCAAACAATGGCTGCGTGGATGATATCACGAGGCATCTAAGCGACTTTACTGGGTTTCAGAGAGCCAGGATATGAATCCTAATGGAGGTGTTTGTGGTCATTTCAACAGAAAATAGACGCCAACCTGTCCACGCCCAATAACGTGAATTTAATGATGGCTACACTCACTCATATGGGCGACAGTTCGGGTCAGGCTGTGATGTGAAACTTAATCGATTATATGTCTAATCGCACGTCCAGCCTCCGTTTGCCAATTACTGACCATCTTATTCCGAGATACTCTATTGTGCTGTAATTTGCATTTAGTTGTTTTTTTTTTCAAATAACTTTGTAATTTTAATTCGTCAGCGCCTCTTTGTGTTCTTTGCGAGTCTCCGGTAAGTAAACAAATTGATAGATGATAGGCAGGATATCACAAATGCGATGAAGAGGTTTTGTTTGACAAAATAAACGCATTAATTTAATGTTAATGAAAATATATATTTGCGTAATTGGTAACTGAAAGTGTTCTGCGAATAGTACAATGTAATACTTGTACTACAGTAATTGTTGCCGGTATACGGTGTTTCCATCTTCCCAATGCTAAAAGCAGATGGAGGATGATAGGGATACCTGCATAAAATAATATTTTGAAACAAAGTTTTTTTCTATAAAGTGATTGCCACACAATTATTAGATAAAGGATCTCAGAGCGAAGACAAACAATTTGTTACAAGCGCGGGTGGTGAGTTATCTCCCATGAAAGTGTCGGGTTTGAAAGAGATCAAAACAATAATCTAAGGGAGGAAACTCGGGCGGTTTATGAATTACGTTTACACGTGAACTTCACAAAAATTCATATCACGTTTTAATAGCATTGATTAATTACTTATGCAAAAAAATAAACTAATAGAAGTTTAATAACAGCTTTGTGTAATACAAACCGCTATGTTCCATAGCTACTTTGAATTTAGAATTAAATATAGATTATTTTTTGATCTATCAGAACAAGACGATAGGTAGTAAACAATCTTTAGAAACATCTCGTGTAATATCGTTAAGGTAGGAGTTATCTCCCTTACACTATAATATAACATATGAAAACATGCGAGAGAGAGAATATATAATGTAGCGCCTCTCAATGCAGAAAAATGTTAATTGAAATTTTAATTATTATATATCTAGTTTAATGTGCCTACTAAAAATTCAATTAGAATCTCATTTCACGACCATTAAAGAAAGCTTACTTTAAGGAAATATTTGGTATAGGTTGTTAATTGCTAAGAATTATCTCCCTTAGGAAACAAATAGCTAACTTTTTCGGTAAAACGTAGTATTCGGGTGCAGCTAAAGGTAAATTACTGTGAGTAAACTTATGTGTCCCACATCTGAAAATGAAGTACTTCAGTAGGGACTTTGCTTGGCAAACGTCGCCTATTCCCTCTTTCCGTATGGTTGAGGAAACTGGAACCAGTGGGTTCTTCCGTAGGTTCAAAAATGGTAATAAAGTAGTTTGCAATGACTGCTGCTGTGATGGTTCTCGAGTAGCTAGCATCGCGTGCTCGCTAGCGATGGTGGCGACCGTGGTTCTCACCTTCGTGGGGTTCGGCCAGTTTCTGACGTGGACCTTGTGGCCTGGATTTCTTTGCCCTTTATCAAAAGTCTTATAGGAGAGTCTCTTACGTTGTGAATATAGAATACGATTATTTATAATAAATATTAATTGGTGGCCATGATAAGGATATACGTGATAAAGTATAGTGAAGAAGGCAGACATATTTCCGATGGTGAGAGACAGGATATTTCACTTATATTTCGTGTAACTGCCGAGGACAGCTTTAATTAGAACGTCACTGTAATCTACAGTGTTAATCAGAAGTATTCTAGCAGGAGGAGACTAACAGGTGTGAAAGAACACATATTTGTTTTCGCAGTGGCTGCTACATACACAGATTTGATTTAAATATTTTTCTATTTCAAATGTCTGTATTAAAAATAACACATGCGACTCCGGACGTCTGTTTAAAATCTATATGACAAAAACGACGCGGTACCTTTAGCAAGAGGAACAAAATTACAGTAAACTTTTTGTTAAAATTGAAAATATTTAAGGTCTTAAATAACAAAAAGTTAATTATAAACAGAACGACATCATCTGAGACATAAAGCATGTTGTCATATTGTAATATTTACCTATTTAAAGCTAGCACATGATATGAAATAAGTTTCCACGCTTTCCATCCTTCATGGAGACTTCTGGGAGATTTAATCTGCTCAGGTAAAGGTGAGAAGCTAAATTCGCTTCCGGCTTCTGCTTTAGAAAACTGATCAAATTATGAGATATTAACAGTAAGAAAATCTGAGTAGCCTCCGATGTACGGGAAACAGAAAACGAAAATACAGAAGCGGATCCTGTCAGTGATGCGCGAGCTGTTACCAAAGAAATCAGCTTTGTCCTTCAAACCGAAATAAGTCGATTTTCCATCAAATAATTTAAGAACCCGATAGGTAAACAGGAAAACAAAATGGTACTACTGTCCTCTACATTTCGGTCTCACACACAAATGGAGATGAACCAACAACTTTTGAATTCTGACCGAAAACATTTTGAATAAATAAACTTCTGGCATCTCTTTATTTGCTGGAAATGTCCGGAAACATACCAGGTTCCTCGTGTTACAGGTTAATTACAGCGGTTGGAACAGAATTGGTTTCGGACTATCTCTGTTCGTGACGTCATATCAGGACGGCTGACGAACGCTGGGCACCTGATAGGATCTATCGATGGGATGACTTCCGCCATGACGTTGATATCAAGTTTAGATTATCTCCTTCATTTTGTGATTTCCAGTCTCATCCATTGAATAACAAGACAGTCCTCTTTTTTTTCTATATTTTTTTTTTTTTGGTGTAGCATTTTATTCTAAATACAATTACATTAAAGCACCTCATTATCCGTCCTTGTAATCAAAACTATCGACACTCGTCGTTAGAAATATCCGCAAACGTTTCAAAAGACACTTCCATCTCTTTTGTTTCTACGCCAATTGGATGAGCGCCTCGGGCTTTGCCTGCGAGTTCAGCCTCCTTCCAGTTGACTTTCTGCCACAAGTATCGACTGAAACGTAGACGTAGTCTTTATCTTCTGCACAAACCCCCCACAACGTTGACATTTATACCATTTTTGTTCAAACTCCAAAATCCACGAATAATTTATCTTTTTTTAAATATTTTGCGTTTATTTGGGGGGGGGCGAGAAAAAATCGAACAATCACGTTCTCCAAAAGTGCAAACAAATGTTATTTTTAAAGAAAAACAAAAATACTTTTAATTTCCATACATGAATAAGTGAAGTTAGGGCTCTATGGTGATCTAAATCTATTACCGCAAAGGGCAAACTCCTTTAAAAGACTTTATCTGGTTTAGAGCTGGTAGTGGGTATGGGCACGGAAAGAGAGAAAGTGTTCTTTTATCGATCTCAGAAGCTGCTTTGTTTCAGGCTGCCCGGGCTGTCCATTTAGCAATTAAACACACACAAAAATATATATATTATTTAATAGTCCAAATCAACTAGATTAGCAGTTAATTACCACAGCTTCGATAAGTTCTTGTTAGGCTGGCTGACATTCTGACAACATAATAAACGTACAGTTGGCTCTTTAAGATAACCTGCCTGCATTTGTCTTAGGCTGTTCTGCTAATTCAGTTTCTCAACTTTTCCCCATCAATGAGCAGCCCAGATTCAACGTTTATTTTTTTTACAGACCGATCTGAATGTTTACCAAGTACATTCCAGCTTCTTTGCGGGTTGTAAAAATACTGGTAAGGGTTAGTATGAAATACTATATAGATTTAAATTTTAGATTGAGAGAGATGAGAGAGAGAAGAGAGAGAGGAGAGAGAGGAGGAGAGAGAGAGAGAGAGAGAGAGAAGAGCGAGAGAGGAGAGAGAGAGAGAGAGCGAGATCCAAAAAGGGATAAATATTAAAAATATTATTCCAACTGCTCTATACAAAAATAGAATGGAAGTTTGTTTTGAAATCATTCAATTAATACCTCGTCTTTTGAAAGAACTCTGAGAGAGAATACAAACGAATTGGCCACAGGTGGCGAGCGACAGTTCGCTGGTCAGAGATGAGCAGTGACAATAAGGGGCGCCGACAGTAGGATTCCGGTTTAAAGAGCGCAAAGTTGTGTCAATTGGTGCGTAATCTTCATCAGCAGCCAGGAGAACACTAACTAATAAACCAGGCATTTTCTAGTTTTTCGAGCAAAATGAGAAAGATATTTAAAACAGCCACTGATGCTGTACATATTTTGTACTGATCCTGCATCAAAAGTTACCGATAAAGGCAGCGGATATTAAGGTTGAGTGAGGTGAGATTGAAGAAACTAAAAAGCAAAACACTCCAGTTTCGAAGACAGCGCCCCCGTGTAGGCCGACGATTGCAGAAGGGCACTGAACTCTAATTCAGCGCCATCAGCCATCTCAAAAAGATATGTAAGGAAGTAGCAGAGTGAACATAGCCACATTCCAGACCAAGCAAAACTACTCGGTAAAAACTTGCGACTGCTTTCAAAGACTCCACGTGATGGCTTACAGTACATAATCATAAACACAAATAACACTAGCAGAAGAGGCCAGGGTGTCACGGCTAAACTCGAGTTTGAAAACAAGCAGCCATTATCGGGACGATGCCTTGTACCTTGGAAGCTGATTCTGAAGGCTTTGTCAGGTTCAGAATAGAGACCGATCTCAATTTCATGAAGAATAACAAGACCGGTTCGCAGATGGCACATTCAGAGTCGCATTACAGCTATTGCATGAAAAAATACTTCGCATTATCTATGGCCCTTCGCATGTTCTACGTCTTCCTGATAAATTAAACGGAACGTGTATTCTACCGAGTGTTCCAGGTACTGATGGAGAACCAATAGCATTCTGTATAACTTAGAAAATTTTTCACAATGCTACCCCCAAAAATATTCTCCGGAGTTCGTAAAGCCGAATATCTCCTTCATCTGCCACAATGCGTTTGGCCCAAGTTCAGGAATTTGGATCAGTCTAAATATACAAGAACGGTCAGCAGCAGAGAGCATATTCAAAATACTGGTCGCATGGGCTTTCTTCGATCCAACTGACGATGTTGTAAAGGTTTGATCAAATCCAAGAATCCATACTAGAAGAATTGTAACTATTATTTAACTATTTCAAAGACAGTTTTATTTGTTCCCGAGCTGCAATCGACTCTTTGTACAAGTACCAAGAACATCCCACAGATGCTTAGAGAGTGGCAGGAGACGGCTGGCCAATTCATTGCAGTGATATTAGTGGTCTGAAAAAAACCCAGCTGTACCCCCATCCTCGCTTCCCCTGGATGGTCTTGTTGTTTTGGAACAGTAAACCTGGTGCCAGTAATTGTGGGGAAAGCAAAACACCTGTGTTCCTGTCTCCTCTAGGCTGTTCAGATTAGCTAGGCAGTCTTTAACAGTTATTGAAGAATTCCTGCTAGTCACGATTATTCCTGAAACCGTTACTTCCGCTATCACATTGATTATCTGAACAACACCGACAGCCATAAATTGTTCTCCGACGCTCGCCGACTATATACATAAAAATCCATCGTTAACCGACTTTTATCACAAACTATAACTTGCAGCCGCTGGATTCTTGGCAAACAACGATGGCATTGCTATGTTTAATCTAGTATAGCATCGACGATTGCTGACATCGAGAGACCCAACATATTTCGGAATAGGCACTTAAAAAACATATAAAATATTAAGATGAAACTATCGCACATGAATAACAAGAACATAATTATTGGAAAGCAAAATTAATTGGATATTTATGTAATATTTATAAAGATTAATGATCAATATTCGTCCATAAAGCAAGTTAGGAAATAAAATTAAGAAGTTCTGTACAGTAACATGCATTTTATTCGGAAACCTGTGATCTGGCACTTTCAATGTAGCGGCACCAGGCCGAACTAATGTGATTTATCACCGCTATGTGGCACTGTGAATCAGTCACCTCTCCGTGCTTACCGGTGCGTGTGTTTGGATATTTAATATCTCCGTGGATACATTTTATTTTACTTATTTCTCCCATAAATCTTCATTTCGTTGAATTATTCTATATAATGTCGTCGAAGAATAGCCTCCGACCAGCCATGGAATGAAAAAGGAAGAGAGTTTTGTTAACATTAGCACTATGGTACAGCTACACCGTGTAGTCCTACCGGTGCTGTAGGCGAGAAAACCACGGTACTGTTCATTCCTCGCTTAATTTAGGAGAGTTTTTATTACGGTGTTGTTTATCGTGTTTACTATCATAAGCGAGTTAACGTTATTGTGGTTACCTGTGTTGTAGGTAAGTTATGTCTATTATTTAATTATGTGGATATACGAGACGTTACCTAATCCGGCACCTATGCGGTTCATTACCTGCCGGATTAAAGGAATTATACTGTATCTAAAGTAAAAAGGTCTTACGTCCACCAAGTTTAAACTAGCAATTGCTGCAAAATGTTTTTCTACATCTTAATGATGAACTCAAACTCGTTGAAAAAAGTTAAAGTAATGAAACCTGTATGAAAATTAAAATTATATATATAATTAAAATAACAATTAAAATTTTATAATTTAAATAAGAATTAAGATTTATAATTACATTATAATTGAAATCAATAAAACGCTTACTATTAAGTGTTTATAATTTAGAATAGACAAGAGAAACAATTTATGTTGAAAGCAAGCTTGGTGAACCTGTAATCAAGGAGATCGATCTATTATGTCGATATAATAACTACTTTTTAAAAGTATATAAAAAGATATTTTGTTACAAATAATTTTAAATAGGATTAGTAAAATAATTTAAAAACAAACTTTTGCGGATTATTTAGCAAATCAAATTTATTTAATCTGACTGTTGGACATGAAGTAGATTATAAATTTAAGCAATTTTTGATAAACTCTAATATATTTAACTAGCAATAAATATTTTAAAAGAAATTTTAGATTATCATTGCTTGCAGGAATTTAGAATCTTTTACAAATAAATCACTTCTTTGTTTCGATGTCTTATTACATAAAACATTTTAAATCCGATTTCAGTTACTTTTTTAGAAGCTGAAATTTAAATTGGAATAACTTTTTATAGAATTAAACTTTTAAAATTTATTTTAATTACTAAAATTTCTATATGAATTTGTTTTTGACAGTATTTTAACAATAATGATTTTTTAACGCAATGTACGACATGAAAGTTACCGCAGTATAACTAATTATTCAAAATAGACACTAAATGCCAGAAAATAGCGTCTATTTTGTTGGAAAAAGAAACGTTTCACATTAATTTGAATAAATCATAGCGTAGCTAAAAAGAATGAACATTATAATAAACTTTGAAATTATACAACTTTTTTTCTAATTTATACACTTAACTGTTAGGCCAACCCCCTGTTAGGACATGCGAAAGCCAGGATAGGATGAGGGATCTGGTTTACCATGGAGCTTTAAACAGTTTCTAATGGAAATCTGAGAATCAGAACTTTATTGAACAAATGAAGGCGTCTTTTTAACATAAAATTTTACCGAAATAATAGCAGTTTTCCAAAGAGGGAAAATTAATCAATTAACAAGCAGTCTCATTTACTGTGTGGCTAATCATCTTAAACCCTGACACTAATTTAAAATCAAATCTGAGTTTCAATACTTATTAGAAGTAATGATCAAAATCAAAACTATGATGGATTCATTGATGGTGACATGCAGTTCTTCCTGAGTAATTCAATGTTGCGGCCTATATCTTTCCTTTAGATGAAACAAACCATTCAAGAACATTTTTTGGTAATTGAAAATGTTTTTGCGAAAATAAAGATTATTTTTAGGAGTAACATATCTTCTTTTTCGGGAATTTTAAAACATCAAATAATAATTTGAACGTACTATTGTACTTATTCCCCTTTTCAGTTTAAAGCCAAATTTCTACATTTCTTTTGAGTGACATTAAGCCAATTTCATAAAGATTTTATGTTTTCCGTTGCGCTAAGTATTTTTCCAAAAAAAATTACAAGATACATTTTTACCACAGTAATAAATTTTCTTTTATCAGTTAAAATCATTTTTAAATAACGTGACTCTTCCAAGGATTTTACGCCCAAATATATTTTTTTGTAGACAAATCTGTTATTTTGTATTTCTTCTCTGGTAATTAATTTGTTTAAAAAATTTTAATTAATCACCTACTTTAAGTTTTTTAAAAGTATGTTTTATTTTTTTAAAATTATTTAAACTTACGGCTAAATTAAGTCACTCTGTGCGGCTACAACATATCTTACTTATACCTAAAAATTAAATCCTTTTTTCGGACAATTACAGTTCACTTCAAAAGAAATTCGATTTTTACATGAAAATCAGACTTTTGTTTGATTTTTCACATTTTACATTCCACCCAAACTGAAATTAATTTCTTAATCTTCTTTCTGAAATGCAAATGTTATTCCAATTTTGAAAAATTAGAATAGTGTTTGACAAAAATTAATTATTTTTCTGCCGAAATAATTACCTTTATCGTTTTTTAAAAATCCTATGGGAAATAATCCATCTTTGACGCCAAGCATAGTTCTTAATTTGCATTTTTTCGAAATTAAAAGCATAATTTTCATTAAATCTGCCCTTAGAACTAGTCCTTACACCTGGATTTTCAACCTTTCCTAAATAATTTCATTTTCCAGAAGAATTTAGCCTTTTTTAAAAATAAATCTAATCTGTCTTTGATATTCTCTGGCAGTCAAAAGCCTGACAAGGAAAATGAATTTCTTTCAAATAGTTTGTTGTTTGTTTTATCTGATTTCAGGTAATTCCAATTTATCACGAAGTTCATGTCATGTTCGTAGCCTACAGCCTCTTCCTCCTTTAGATACATCTTTCTTTAAAGCCAGACGCTTTTATTTCATTACCTTACTTTTCTTATGGAATATTTTGACGTATGGTTCACATCCTTCTTTACTTCCAATCATTAATTTTAGGGAGAATCATAATTTTAGTCTTATTTTCTGAATTTTAAGAGAGAAGTTTAAATATGAAGTTACTACTTGATATTTTAAAATATTTCCGATTGAACTACTCAACTCACGTGAACATAAATATATAAAATATCTCATACGTGTAAATGTAGTTGATTTCGATGCTTGACATATAATAAAATATATTCCTAATGTTTTATGCAATTAAGGATAAAAATGAATGAAAATGAATTTTAAGTATTTAAGAAGAAATATCTTGACAACAAAACTCGTATATATATATGAATAAATTTTTATTACAGATCTTAAAATCAAAATAGTAATTTTCATTCAGCTGATACAAAACTTTGTGCGTGGCTTGTTAACTAATTGTGCTGAAATCATTTGGCTGATTCATTATTAAGTTATACAAAAAACAAACATTAAAAGAAAGCATTTTATATTTATATTTCACAAATAAATCCAGATAAAAATCTGTCACATTCAACGACATTCCAATTACAAGTAAAATGGCACATAAGGTTAACACAGTTTTTAGTTTCGAAGTCATTAAAATTCCATCTCCACAAACCTTCGTCAATAGGTTTGCTCTTCGAGTCAACATATACTCCGTCGTTTCTCTCATCCCTTATTCCAATATGAAATTTAGCAGAATCACCTACAAAAAAGAGGTTGAAAATTAATTAAAGAGATCTCAAAAGAAAAAGGAAAGCGATAAAAGTACAACTTTTCGTGGCAATTAATTAGTGAGAAGAATTTTTTAAATAGGATGTATGCACTACATTTTAAATAATTAAATATTTACTTTGATACACATTTTACTTGCTAAATTATATTTCATCTTAAGAGAAACGATTCGTCTAAGATTATAATTATTCGATTTTACTATCCAAATATTTACGTTTATTGTTACAAAGTTCAGTTTTCTGTTGTATTTTGCTCCCTCCCACGACATAAAATTCTTTATATCTACAGATAATCAGTATGAAAACTGACGCTTTAGTCAAGAAAAGGTGACTTAAATTTAAATTTTGCTGAAATTACTAATTGAGAAAAATATTTCTTTGTAGATGTGGCTACAATTACATTGATAATAGAAGAATAAAGATTAATTATTGCAAAGTTTGGCCATTTAAAGCCAGCACGAGACCTAGAATAACTTTTTACATCAAAATTCATTTACTGAAACGGTCAGTCAGTAATATAACTAAACGTACTGTGGATAAAATAAGAATCGTAGTTCAAAACTCTCTTTTTTCTTCTTCTTTTGTTACGAATTAAGACAGTTTTCCGCCATATAGAGATTAAATTTTGTTTTTCCCTTTGTTTCCAAATGTTGTTCTTTGGATGGCAGTGGTCTTCTTGTTCCCACTAGCAGCAATTTAGTTTAGACATAATTAAATTAGTGTACCTTGTAAATAACATTGATGATACTCACTGTCAAAAGTATTCGCATATTTCTCAATTGCCTCCCTTGTTTCCTTCGTTTCTATATTAATCAGATGACCGCCTTCAACTTTGCATGCGAGGACAGCCTCGTTCCAGCTGACTCTCTGTATGAAAAACTTGAAACAAACTTTCGAGTCTGCAAGGTAGATGTAGTCTTCGTCCTCCGAACAAAAAGCTACAACGTTAGAAAAGCATAAATCATTAACAATTAGTCTTCATATTTAAACTCTGAGGTTCACAAAGTGAGGTTATACTGTTGTTCTTATTTTAAATTTTCTTTCTTTTCCGCACATGGAAAAGCTCGTGCGGTGCTCAGAGGTCAGCTCTAATATGTTTCTCTTGGTGTGTTAAGATATGCAGACGAATAACATTCAAATCAGGAATTCTTTAAATACAACTCTATTTATGATTTCCTTGAAGGTAAATCCTTAAAGTGTTAAACCAATGATTCAAAGGTTTTCATCTGATTTAGAACCAGTGTTACCGTGAGATAGTTAGTACATTTTGCATCAAATCATTTGAATAATTTTTACTGGTTGGTCTTTGTCATGTTTCGCAAGTTAACAATTAAACAATTTTAACTTGTTTTTATAATCATAATTTTTTATGCTAAATCACAGACAGTTTGTGAAGTACTATATAAGAAAGGGAAAGGGAACATACCATTATGCAGAAAAAATTAGTCTACTCACTTTCTAGAAACTGTAATTGTTTGTTAATGTTATGCAAACAACTTATCCATGCTTTGGAGAGAATTATGTAATAGCGTAATAAACTTTAGATTTGTTTAACAGTTAGTTAACTTCGAGTTCATAAGGCCCATTAAATCAGTAAATAATGCTGTTTACATTTCTATTACAAGACATCTCTCCAGTTTCCACTCTAGGATATCATTTTCATTATTACCATTTTCAGTTCGAAGACAAATAATTGAAATTTGTCAAATTCCTTTAATATGATAGGTCTGGGCCGAAATACTGCCATTTGTCGCAGACTACATTCACATATTATTATCATACAAAGAGACATAACCATTCATGTAGTTAGTTACATGAATAAAGATTTCATTTATTGCTAGTTTTACTGCCGATACCTGCCACTACTAAGATTCAACAATTGCATCACCATCTGCCAAAAATGACTATCCTTAAGCTAACTGATAAATAAAGTTGATGTTTCCATCACAAATTTGATAACCAATTTAAGCCACTTGATCATCCATGAAGAGGAATACTTGATGACACACAAACGTCGTCCACAGTATGGGAAAGAAATGTTTAATACAATGGACTTCAGCTTTGGAAAATTTAGCGTCAGGTATTGATAGAACATCGTACACCGGTATCTGAAAACTTGCTTTCAACAAAATTTCGCACCTGAAAATAATATATTTGATACATCATGCACAATGACAGAAAATGAATTGTTAAAAATTACAAAATCTTCTAATGGGTTTCTGCAGTGAAAGAATTATATTTGAAATTCCTTTCCTAATTCAGTAATTTTAACTTTGGTGCCGTTCTGTAAAGTCATCCCAATGAAATCTAGGGTATGGCTTACTGATTTCATAACGGATAATCTGCCATTTTACTCTAATTTTGCGCAACTTTCCTGTGTACCTAAGACATTTTTTCACCATTGTTTGCTTCATACTGTTTTCGAAGAGCATATTATTTCACCACAGCTACTTGTTTCTTGCAATTCATGAAGACAGTTTTTACATTTATGTCTTTATAAAGTGGAGAAAAAACCCACAATTCTGCATTTCTCTTGAAGAATACAAGATTCTTTAAGTAACTTTTTTATTTTCTTGGATAAGAAATTAAAAGCTGCTTCTCGATACAGATCATTCAAATCACGAATTAATGTTAAAAGATGTTAAGTCTGCCTCAAACAAACTGTGACAAATAGGATGATTTACCTCTTGGTAATCACGGTTATTAGATGGTGAAGAGGGTTAAAATGATTTTAAGTTGTTATAAAACTCGTCTCGTAGGCTTGGCCAGAGGATCCATTCCAGGCAGAGAGGTTTATCAGCTTTTAAAACAATAGACAGAAATACAAGCTTCAACAATAGTTTATTTAAAGACCTAATCTGGATTATTGCCAGCGTCCTTTGCTTTCTTTTGATTTGTAGAATAGATTGTAAACTTTTCATATCATACGTTCTATAAATTCAGACTTTCAGATTGTAGCTAGCAACTATAAAATGAAATTCTCTACTCACACTTTGCCATTCTGTAGTAGACTGCCTTATTAGTTTCATATCCAACCTCTTTTGTCATGTGTATCAAATCAAATAGGCGACATTGTTTTACCTTTGTTAGATAATTCACTGAAACGCATTCCGGGATTTCGTCCTGACACTTATTCAGACAGATTTCTGGATCTTCCATATTTGTTAAAGTGCTTATTTCTTGAAGAAACCCTGTATTTTTTAACTTCTCAATCAGTTTTGGGGTGGTTCGAAATTCTAAAAAAGAGAACATTTAAATACTTTATTCTGATATTGATTTTTACAAATTATCATTATCTGTACATATATATACTTACATTATTTGACAGCAGTGAAAAGAGATAAACATTCAAATATTTCAGGAAAATGATCTGTTATTTCACCTTTAGTTTAAAATACCATCGAAACGTTTGATCAATATTACAAGGTTTACAACACCTTTTAGGGAAGCACAAACTAATTAGCAACAGGTGGGTGTTTGAAAGTAAATAAAGCTATCATTTTAGTATGATAAGAAAATTTTCTTTTGGTAAAATCAAAAATATTACAAGTAATATGAATTTGAAAAGACAAATGCATTTATAAATGAAAATTTAATCAATTTTTGCCGATTTACATTAATGGCTGCATGAAACCAATATATCGATGACGTCATTCAGCGCGAGTAATTAATTACATTGTTCTTTTTATTGAGCATTTGAATCACGACATAATGGTCCAATGTAGACTATTGATCTATATTTTGAACTAAAAAAAACGATGACGATAATTAATAATCAATATTTTGCTAACTCGTTTTCATATTTCGGAAGAGTGTTTACTTTGGTAATGGCATTTAATAGAAAGGGAGATAAATTATTTGATAATGGTACAATCTTTCCTGTAGTAACTTGCCTTGAAAACATACATACATTCTACTCGTAATGCAGTTCATTTCTTTTCTTCATCTATTCTTGTTTCGACAAATAATATTCACATTGGATGATACTAACAATAATAAAAAATCTTGTAACAAACATAACTAAAATTAATATCAGACTAGAGAATAAGAGAAAAGGGTATTTTACATTGTAACGCAAGTTTTTACCAGCAGCTTGGTCTTGTGTCAAGTGAAGCAGTAACAACAAAGGAAAAAATATTGAACTCTAAATATTTGTATAAAGAACCGTTGTTATTTTTTTCTTTTTAACTATGTAGTGTAAAACAGGTGAAAATACAGACACCTTTATTCTAACCTGCTGTTATATTGTTAGATTTCCGTTGAAGCATCTTGTAATATTTTGTGCCCGGAGATTCTTTAACGTAGATGTAATCTTGAAGATTTATCTTCTGTCCTTGGCACTCTTTAGTCTTCTTGTTATAGAAGAAGGACACACAGCTGCCGTCTCGCTGACACATCCCAGCACAGTAGAGAAGACTCCGCACCTCATTTGTCTTGAACGAGGCAAACTTTCCAATCTTGTTGTCGAAATATTCATCACGTTTACTGTTATCTATTAAAATTCTTTGTTTCGCATCTAAATGTAAAAAGAATAATCAATAATGTGAAACATTTTTTGATAAAAGTTTTCTTTTAGAAAATATCATAAGTCAAAAAAAGTTCTTTATTATGTTGAAACAACATACTTTTTATTGAGACAGAGTCTAGAGAAACTCGATTAAAATCCACTTGTACCTGGGCACCTTCATTGGATGCATATTTAAAACGAGCCAAAATGTATCAGATTGGTAAAATTAACTTTGTATTACGTTTTGAACGTTGTAATTTATTGACTGAAGTAATTTTTCTTTTTTTTTCGAATTTGAACCGTTTTCTATAAGGTTTTTTTTATATATGGCATTTCGAAAATCTACATTTCTACTTTTGATTTTAAAAAGTAATTGCACCCATCAGGGGGCTCATGTTAAAACTTGAGGAAGTCTGTTCTTTCAAATGCTGGTTGTTTTTGTTACTTGCATTTTCTGTTAGAATTTAAAAAATTTAGCAGACTTTCTTTATTGTCTTAATTACATTTATTTATTTCTCTCTAGCACTGATTTTCTATCAGAGTGTGTCTTTATTTTGAAAGAAAATAGCAAAAAGGCTTTGTTGGTTTATCTAACGTTAGCCTACAAGAGATAGTAATTTAAACGGATTAACTGCAAGTATTGACAGATAGTTTTCTTTGATCGATCTGATATAATTGTATGTGAATTAAAGAATCGATGTCTTGTGTTTGTTTCTTAGAAAAACCATTAGAATTAGTTGTACATGAAGTTTATGAAAATCTTCATTCACAGTTATTTCCCCCTCCAAGAAGAAAACAAACACAATATATCGATTTTTTTTATATTTCTTAATAGATTTTGCGCGTGACGCGATTCCCATAAATCTTCCTAACAGCAAAACAATGGATCCTACCACACAAACATCGAGACTGCATTAAAACATTTTTATCGCCACATTTAAGATACTCTCTTCAGTTCGTGTACACAAAAATTATCGTGAACCATGTGTCTAATATTCTTTCTTCTTATTTGCCTTCCTAGAAATGGATGTTTCCGACTTGCGAATTGATTCTAATGCTAGTAGATGAGCAAATTTCAAGAGGCTCACATATTTTCTCAAGAGAGTGGTGAACAGGAAGGCGGTGGCGAATTTAGCAACCTGACACCAAATCAGCTGACCTTTCACGTTGGTGGTCGTGGACACACGCGGAAACAATTCCGTCGGCTATATTCCTAAAACTGAGAAGCAGAACCCGCCCATACTCACGTAGATAATTATGCTGCGCCTCTGTAGACGACACAACAGCAGAAGAGATCATGGACAAAACGAAAGAATCGCATCTGGCGAAAAGATTTGCCTGATGACCGACCGCCAGCAGCAAACTCGGTTACAACTACTAACCCTTACTCACGATTTCTCATTGACTGAGCCTTTTGAACTCTTCTCCGATGACGATATAATCGATTTCAAGATAGAAAATGATAAACGTGTATGCAACCAAAGAAAAGGGAAGAGCATCGTTTTAAGACAAACGTTTATGAGTTTCAGACATTTTAGCAGTCCTCTTGATATCTGGTTATGCACAACTACAATGACGCTTCATGTTTTGGTATTAGTCGCTGGAAGACAGACTTTCGATGATCACCCTCTCAAACTAAATGAAAATCTTTCAGAACTAAGGAATTACTAAAGCGATGACCAGCGAAATATGTTGACATTCAAAGGCTTCAAACATAATCTCAGCGTCGGCGATATTACGTTTCGTTTTATGGGAGACATCCTTGAATATAATTTATCAAATTAAAGCCAGTGAGGTTTAACTTCTGAGTGAAGACATCGGCATCTTTTACAAATTATCTGATTCAGTTCAATCTGCACTTGTAGAGAGGCAAAGAAGTAAGGACTCGGTCCTTCCCTAAGGTAAAGTGGTTCCCAACCTCATATCGGACTTACCAACAGCCCCCCTTTCACCTTGGTTGTGACAACTACTTTACCTTTCTCGGAGTCTTTGAGGTTCTATTGGAAAAGGGGCGGTTCAGTTCTCGAAAACCGTTCTCTGAAAGATACCAACCAGCTGAAGAAAAAACGGAGAGGCGCGACTGACTTTCTCAGCCCTCGCTAGATGAGAGTACTACTTCTGCAATAGAATGACAACAATATCGTGACCATTACCGCTAACCCTGATCCAGTCCTATTTATGGCCCAAACAGTCAAAGGTCGTCGTGAATATCGCTACTCCATTTGTCATGAAGATCTACGATACCACCATGGGAGATGCGGACAGGGCAAACCAAAACATCTCCTACTACAGAATCAGCATGCGCACAAAAAATGTCGGTAAGCACTGTTTGCGCACCACACTCTGGACCTATTTGGATTTCTGTGCCCACTGTTCATGTTCTTCTTATGTGCTATGGAGCGAATAATGGCAAGAGCTCCACGTTTAAGTCTTCCCCTGATGGTAAAATGAAGGGTCCCGCATGATGTCAGACTGGACCGGAAAGATTATTTTCGACCTGATCTTCTAAAGCAAAGACAATCTGCCTTATGGAAGAACATGCGAAAGGGTTGTAACAGCAATAGATGCCATATTCGATGCATTCTATTGTGTATCCGCAGAACGAAAGAACTGAATATGGATACTTCACTCATTAATACTGTCATGGTATTTTAGATAATGCTGATGAAAGTTCTTACTTTGTAGAGTTTTGCATTACATTGGATTTATTTTTGCTTCTATACTATAAGTTTTATCGAGCTACATTCATTTATTTTCATTTATACTAGACTGATAAGAAAACTGTGTCAGTATATTTCCAATACTGATTCTGCTTTTGTTTTTATTTATCTGCAATATCTAATTCATTATTAATTTTAAGCTATTGACCAATTAGGACAAATATTTAGAAGCAGAAGTTTCTGAACAATGCTTCCATTGCACATGAATGTTTAATGGAAATACATAAATAAATAAAAACCCATAGATGGCAAACATGCATAAATATCACAAATAACAACAAAAGTAAGCCGTATAGTTTCGGAAAATACATAACTGGTTCTCAAACAAGGATGTGAGTGCCGTGTAGAACAATCACTTACCTGATCTCTTTACCTACAGGCACGCTCTCTCGAAGAACATTTTTCCATTCACCGTAAAAATCAGTTTTTGATAAAAGTGCACTATTTTATATTTATTTGGTTTGTAATCACACAAAATCACCTTAGATAAATATGTACTTCGGATTTTTGTCAACGTTTTATTTAATGTATTGCAGGAAAGCCGGTATACTGGGGCGATTATCGTAGGCACTAAAGCTTCACGTCATTCTAAATTAAGTTCCTCCCCTGTAAAGCTCCCGAAGTGATTGTGAATTATACCATACCTAAATTAGCTATGGGGCTCCATCACAAGGTGTTCATGAAGAAAATTACGCTACACTTTATCCATGAATCCTTCGGATGGTCAGTCAGGGTTTGGAATGAGTTAACTAAGGAAGGAATGTATTTGGTACAAGGTTAAGGAATTCTATAAATTGGACTGATGACTAACCATCTTTTTCCACACAGACGTCTATTTCCTGTGAATTCTGTTGAAGATAATTCCTCAGCTTTACGCAAGTACCAAGGAATTCCCACAAACACACAAAGAGTGATAGGGGACGGATGGCCAATTTATCGCAGTGATATTAGAGGCCCAATAGAGCCAGGTTGTACTCCCAGCCCTGTTTTGCCCATTTTTGGTCAGGATGACGTTGTCGTGTTAGAAAGTAAACTCCAGTGGCAGCTTTAGAGGAAGAGACAGGACGTTCGCTGTCTCCCTCTCACGGGCCCACCGCGGATTAATCAGACAGAACCCCGAACAGTTATTGGAGAAATCATACCAACCACAATTGTTAATAACACCGTTACTTCCGCCGTCCTAGTGACTACCTGAACAACGCTGCTAATTACGTAGACTATATACCAAACATATTTTTAGAGGTCCAACGTTAACCGACTTCCGTTAGAAACCCTAACTTAGACACGGGAGTCTTCACAAATTATCTTGACCTCTGGTAACCTTAACTCGACTATAACAATGACGGTTGCTGAGAAAGACCAGAAATAGACGTCTGGCTCGTGATGCTGCACAATGATCGTATTCTTAACTTGTATAGTGCCCATCCAGGTCCAGCTGATTAACTACCAACAAGGGTCTTTGGATGTGAAATGCAGTGACTACTCCTGCGTGATGCTGGCGGTCTGTAGGCAACACAATTCCTGCTATATTGTTTCAGAAATAACTTTACTAAACCGAAAATAACAAAAGTTTCATTTACCTATTTCACTTAAGATAATAATATTATTATTATTATTTTTTATTTTTATTATTTTTTATTATTATTAAGTTCTTTATATTGATTTAAAGTCTCCCACATCCAAAAATTCTAATTTTAAAGTTGTTACAAAAATTGTACCAATATCTTAATGTCGCAGACATCCTTGATCAACGAATTAAAAAAAAATAATTATACGAATTTCAATTTTTTAAGATTAAATTACAAGAAAATTTTAAAAGTAAAGCTATTAAACTCACCATTTATCGCTGTGAGCCACACAGATACTGATGCCGTTAAGAAGACGCATCTCTGTAGAGACGACAGAATCATTGTTGCCCTCCACAGAAATTTCTGCTCACTGCTACTGTTGGCTTTTTTCCTCCCATTTTGTTCTGTCTGTCTGTCTGTCTGTCGGTCTGTCTCTCTTTGTCTGCGCTTGTCTTGTATCACATGATGCTTTCATTGAACATAATAATTTGGAGTAAACAAAGATTCCTAAGGTTACTGAGGCACATCGCTGGCTTGTTTCAGGTTGAAAACAAAGCTGTCAATAATTTTGGCGACATGTATAAACAGATAATTTTATCTCATCATTAAGTGGAACTGTTTATTGTGATCGAAATAAAAACGCAGAATGTTAAAATATTTATACGTTTTACAGAGAATATTTTATTGTAAGAGCGTGAAACTAGAAGATGCATAATTCCTAAACATTTCAATAATTCCACGTGGTGTCAGACACCCATAGGGTTTTGAGTAAGCGCTGAAATGACTTTAATAGTTACGTAATAAAACTGAAATGAAGCTGTAATATTCGACCGAACATTGCTAAAAGAATTAATTGGTATGTCAGTCATAGATATGCGAAACATCTATGGTCTATTAAAAAATAAAACAATTTTTAACGTACTTAACTATAGGCAATATGAATCAAATACAAGAACGCTAAAGCAGTAACAGAAATACTATGACTAATAAATCCATGGCCATAAAGATTCATTCTTCAGAGAAATATAAATTACGAAAATCTATCTTCCCATCTCGCTCATATAGCTTGATACCGTACCCAAGACCATTTCGAAATTCTGAATTTTATTGCCTCTAATTAACTCGCGCTTATCATGATTTCTAGGATCTTTAAAAGAAACGGGTATTTTAATATTATATTTCAAATTGTGTGATTTTTAAAATTTTGGTAAGTTTACCATTAATCAGTGGTTAACATGTAGATAGAAAGGAAGCAGAACTCAGATAATTATATGAACCTAAAATCTAATACAAACAGCTAAATGAACCTATAAAAGCCGCATAAGAAGAATAATAATAGTTGTAAACAACAAATAGTAATGTACTAGGAAACAAACCTGACACCGTAAATGTTGTGTATTGCTAACGTACCTAGTTGGAAATCGTTTAACCGGAAGCAGATACCAAGTAACGTCAAGGTTAAAAAGTTCATAGCTTCATTCCTTAATAAGCCTGTCAAATCAAATCGAATTAAATAGATAAGTTAACTTATCAAACTAGCGAACAATAATTGTATCCAGTGGTCAAAAATGAGAAAATGGAGAAAAAAAGAAACGGGAAGCCGTTCCGTCACAAATTAACCACTACGATTAAATGGTGTAAATCTACTAAGCGTTATGCACTCCTTTCAACTTTATCAAGCAAAATTAGACAATTCTAACGTGACGTAAAACATTTGGCTACGTTTGTAGTGTCACAGATAATAGATACTTTAAGTCAATTTTATCCCACCATTGGATTTATGTATTGGAGTGTTTATGCCTTACTTTATAGAAATTTTCACCTGTTGACTTCATGTTTCTTAGTTCCGCTTCACAAAGCCTTGACCGCCTGCTGACGGCTCAACAGAGAAACACAAGCGATGATGGCTGCGTCGACTGAAGATTTGGTTAGCCGCATTTTAAGATACAGATTAAACTGATTCCGGAAAATCGTCCTCTGAGAATTCCTGCTTTAAAAGCAGTAGTATGCTGGACATTTTGTAACTTTCCGTTAATGACCACACCTAAGGTGTTTCGTGTGTCATTCCTGTCTTGATCTACACCTGAAATGGGCACTAGTAGATTAGTCTCGTGATTCTCAGATGTGAAGTTCAGGACGTTCTCTCTCTCTCTCTCTCTCTCTCTCTCTCTCTCTCTCTCTCTCTCTCTCTCTCTCTCTCTCTCTCTCTCTCTTTCTCTCTCTCTCTCTCTCTCCGCTAAACTTTCAGCCTCGTCTTTGAATAGATTTTCTTCTAAAGAGCTGAGCTATAAACAAAACGAGGGTGGTTGTTGCATGATACTTTGTAACTGGATGTGACGGTTCGGTGCGGAACATCACAGTTTTTAGAAAAGTGCGACCTTCACGAAGAGTAAGCGTTACAAGTCCTGAAGTCTGGCTGATATACCCCTGGTCAGTTGGAGGAGAGGCAGAAAGATCAGAAACAAGGTCCTCATTACTTTAAAATATACTTACAACTTCTCTGATAGCATACAAACTCGAGCCTCACTCACACCTGAGTGGTGAGCAGTTTCTTCTACAACTGATCAAATTTGATTCCAAATGTTTATTCCTATGTTTTTATCATATATTTTATCTAATGGATGGTTTGACAGACCCACTGTCGCCTATATACTAAAAACAATATACTAATAAGAGTAAAGATAGAAAAGAAATTTTACTACTAGTTGCTATCAAAATATATCTCGATTTTTCCAGTCTCCATAGTATAGTAAAAAATCATGTGGTCATACAGTTTTACCTGTTGTATCGCTCGTTTCTAGACGTCTTACTGGCCTTTATTTATAGCGATGCTTGCTTGATGCATGTTTGCAAAATAAACAATAAGAAAGGCTTTCTTGACTTTCAGTAGAAACGCATCAGTATTTTACGGAATATTACAGTGTCTAACTGGCCTCACGATGGTCAGGATATCTTCAATCTGAAAATTTTTATTTTGAAAATTTAACCAAAAAAATTTTAATGCTGCAGAAGAAAGAATCAGTTGTTACTATTATTGTAAATATCATTTGCAATGAAGCATAAAATAGTACCTATACGATGAGTTTAGTTTAAAATGAACTGTCTTTAGGTTTATGAATATTATCGTTCCTTAAGAAGAGAGTTGTTCAGGGTTTTGGTGTTAGTGATCGACTAATAGTCGTAATGATTGAAGGATTACATTTAAGTGACTTTTCAAGAAAGATTTTATACAAGCAACAGTATGATTAATTCGGCCTAGGTAGAGAGGTGTTCAGATACAGTAAACAAATGCGCTATTTTAATTGACTATGACAGGAAATGTTTTGTATATTCTGCTTATATCACTGGTATTAATCGAAAAGCAAATAAATTAATAACTTTGAGATTCCAATAATTCTCTAATGTTAATAAATTCCTTAAAATCGAGAAGTTATTTGTGAGTTTTCTTTAAAGCCTAATTATTAAACTGATCCCGACGACAGTTTAATATTGCAGAAAATTTGTTTTTAACTGTAGTGACTATCTTTATAGTAATTGCAATCCATTTCAAATATTGTCGCCATTAAACTCTTGTCAGGAACACGTGATCTGTCGGCTGAAGTATTCAATGCCTGCCCACAAACAGCGAATACCCCAACCGAGTTCAGTGGGTTAAAAAATCTTACATAAATCTGGTGAAGTAAAATAAACCAACAAGAAAAATTCGTCAGTAGATCGTTGGTAAAAAACATGAAATTTTTCCAATTAATTTATTTATACAATTTAACGGAAATGTCTTTATGAAGCATTACGACATCTTTAATAACAAATTTTTAATCGTCATATTTTGGGGCAATTTTTTCTCTTTTTCTTTTTTTTAAAACATTTTCATAATTTTCATTCTGTTTTAAGTATATTTGGTCATTTGCAAGATTTTCAAAAAGAAAATATTTTTGAAAACTTCTATGTCCATTTTGAGATCAATTTAAGCCTTTGTGTATTTTCTTATACATTCATCTTCGATTTTTAAACGTAGCTTTGGTGTAACTCGTAAGTTTATCTTAAATAACTAAATTTTTACCTTGAGTTTTGATGCATTATTTTGCATTTACAATATTTCCTGTCCAAATCTATTTGGTGTATTCTTTGAACCCTTTTTCTTGTTTTAAAATGCTCTCTTTTTTAACTAAAACTGTTTAAATTATTTTTACATTACTTTGGGATTACGTTCATTGGAGTCTTTTTCTATAAAATTTTATTACGTGTAATCGTAATGACACTTTTTGGTTTCTGCAACGTTTTTGGTACGTAATTCTTTATTATTATCATTAATGCATTATATCCTTATAATTATTACGTGCAAAAAAGGTCCAATTTTCTAGATATCTGATATTTTCGGAACATTTTGTTAACCGGAATATTAGAGATGTTCGTTATCCTTGCTGCAGATATAATCTATTTTGTATAAATTGATTTTGTTGCAGAGTTGAAGCACTTTTCGAAAATTTTCCAGATATTCAGAGAAAATATGTTTCGATCACCACATATAATTTATGACACTTTCAAAGATTTACATTCTTTTCAAATAGAGTCGACTTGTAAAAATATTTAATCTACCAGTCAAACAGTAAACCAAATCTTTAGTCACATTTTGATTAATTGATGTCTTAATGGTAAATAAATGTTTGACGAAATTTCAGATGTTTATTTTTGTGGATATTCAAATTCTTTTCTTTTTTAAATTAATCAAATAATTTAAATTCCAATTTTAGGTAACTTTAAGAAAATATTATTTTTTTTTGTTTTTAGAATCTTTTTTGATTGACAAAAATATTATCCGACTTTCTACTAAAAAGTATTTTAAACAAGGTATTAGTTTTAAAAAAATAGAAAGACAATATCCGCTGCATAAATTACCAAATAAAAATAGTTTGTAAATATGCAAAAAGAGTATATCTTCCTAATTGGAAAACCACCTTTCATATTAATTAGATCAAATTATTTCATGAATAACGAAAATGAACTTTGAAATTAAACGATTTTATTCCACCCTCAATTCGGACAATGGAAAGCCAGGATGAGAAATCTGCTTTACGTTGGAGCTTTAAACAGTTTCTAATGGAAATCTGAGAATCAGAGCTTTATTAAGCAACTGTAGGCGACTTTTTAACATAAATTTTTACCGAAATAATAGCACTCTTTCCAAAAAGGGAAAATTAATCAATTAACAAGAAGTCTCATTTACTGCTTGGATTATCATCTTAAACCCTGACACTAATTTTAAATCAAATCTGAGTTTTAATACTTATTAGAAGTAATGATCAAAATTTAAAACTATGATGTATTCATTGATGGTGACATGCAGTTCTTCTGTAATTCAATCTTGCGGCCTATATCTTTTCTTTAGATGAAGCAAACCTTTCAAGAACATTTTTTTGGTAATTGACAATGTTTTAGCGAAAATAAAGATTTTTTTAGGAGTAACATATCTTCTTTTTCGGGAATTTTAAAATATCAAATAATAATTTGAACGTATTATTGTACTTATCCTCATTTTCAGTTTAAAGCCAAATTTCTACATTTGTTTAGAGTGACATTAAGCGAATTTCATAAAGATTTTTATGTTTTCCGTTGCGCTAAGTATTTTTCCAAAAAAAATTACAAGATACATTTTTATCAAAGTAATAAATTTTCTTTTATCAGTTAAAATCATTTTTAAATAACTTGAGTCTTCCACAGATTTTACACCCATATATATATATATTTTGAAGACAAATCTGTTATTTTGTATTTCTTCTCTGGTAATTAATTTGTTTAAAAATTTTTAATTAATCACCTACTTTTAGTTTTTTTTATAATTATGTTTTATTTTTTTAATTATTTAAACTTACGGTTAAATTAAGTCACTCTGAGCGGCGACAATTAAGCTTACTTATACCTAAAAATTAAATCCTTTTTTCCGACAATTACAGTTCACTTCAAAAGAAATTCGATTTTTAAATGAAAATCAGACTTTTGTTAGATTTTTCATATTATAAATTCCACCCAAACTGAAATTAATTTCTTAATCTTCTTTCTGAAACGCACTTCAGTTTATATTTAGATACATGGAATGTTATTCCAATTTTGAAAAATTAGAATAGTGTTTACAAAAATTAATTGTTTTTCTGCCGAAATAATTACCGTTATCGTTTTTTAAAAAATACTATGGGAAAAATCCATCTTGGGCGCCAAACATATTTCTTAATTTGCATTTTTTTCGTAATTAAAAGCATAATTTTCAATAAATCTGCGTTTACCACCCGTCCTTCCACCTGGATTTTCAACCTTTCCTAAATAATTTCATTTTCCAGAAGAATTTAGCTTTTTTCAAAAAATAAATCTAATCTCTCTATCATGTTTTCTGGCAGTCAAAAGCCTGACAAGGAAAATGAATTTCTTTCAAATAGTTTGTTGTTTGTTTTATCCGATTTCAGGTAATTCGAATTAATCACGAAGTTCATGTCATTTTCGTAGCCTACAGTTTCTTCCTCCTTTAGATACAACTTTCTTTAAAGCCAGACACTTTTATTTCATTACCTTACTTTTCATATGGAATATTTTAACGTGTGGTTCACATCCTTCTTTACTTCCAGTCACTAATTTCAGAGTAAATTCAATTTTCATCCCTATTTTCATTCGGTGACGGTTTTTATTAAAAATTAAAATGTTTCACGGAGTAATAGAATTTTCAAACGATGTCGATTCTCTTTTTTCTCACTAATTATAAATGGCCAGGGCTTTAAAGTTCATTTACGCTTGATATCTTTTTTTTTCATAACTGCACAATGTATTTCCGTTTCCATCCATGACAGTGAGATTTAAACAGTATTAATTTCTTTATGATGGTCATTTTTCGATTATTACGTTAGTATTCAGTAAAAGTAAACTTTAGGTGTAGTAGAAGAGACTAAACGAAGTTAATGAAATTAATGTAGGTATAACTGAGGGAAATAAAAATTATGTTCACGGTGGCGAGAAATATATTTGAACTGCAAAGATGATAAACTTACTTCGACAAACTTCAGTTACAAACACAACATTTCTTATTATAATAAAGATATCATATCATATCATACTAGAAACGTGAAACCTGCTGTATTATGTGGTAGTAATAAAAGTTTCCCTGTAACCCTATCATGATAGAAACATCAGCTGTTATACTGGCCAACGTTTTTTTACAGTTTTCTGCTGACTAAAATCTGACACTTGTTTTTAACTAACTTTGTGGCCCTGATTTCAAAAAACAAAATTGATTTTTGCCTATCACGTCAACTTTCTGTTCTACGGCATTTTGCATTTGTTCAAGTTTTTGTTCTACGGGATCTTAAAATGGTTAACATTTTACTTGGTCAACAAGGAGGACGCACAAAATATCCATGTTTCTGTGCCTGTGAAATTGTCGAGCAAAGGACAAGCATTTTGTCTCTGAAGAACTTACCGGTGAAATCATGTTTAAATGTCGTAGAACCAAATTTCAAAAACCAACCACTAGTAGATCGGGTAAAAATCATTTTTCTCCTCTCCACATCAAACTGTCTAATGAAACAGTATGTTAAACTCTGAGCATAGAAGGTGACTATTTGAAGTAAATATCCAAAACATTTCCTAGCCTCAGTTATGAAAAAAATAAAAGCTTGTGTTTCACGGGCCACAAATCAGAAAAATCATGAGATATCAAAATTTCATAAGCTCCATGAATGATATGAAGAAAAGGCATGAAATTATTTCGTGGCTATTGTGAAGAATTTGCTGTTACACTAAATAGCTGAAATTTACAATGAACTTATTCAAACATTGTTTTAGAATTTTCATCGTCTTGTTTGCAACATAAACATCAAGGTTCATTTCATCAACAGTAATCTTGATAAATTTCCTGAAAATCTAGGTGACGTAAGTGATGAGCAAGGTGAAAGGTTCCATCAAGATATACAAGCTATGGAGTAGTGATACCAATGAAGGATGGATACTCACATTGTGGCCGACTACTGTTGGAGTATTAAACGGAACTGTCTGGAAATGAAGCACTCCAGAAAGGCCTACAAACGAAAATTTAATCCATGAAGGAAGAATGTGTTTCATTTAATAATATCAGTTAATGTAAATAAATCCATGTCTGTCATTGTTTTGTTTGTATGGTATTCTAAATTCTAAATGAAATGATAAGAATATTCTGAATTTATTTTGTGCACATTTTTCGCTAAAATTCTTTCAATTCTAGCAACGATTTATAATTTCATATTTCAATATTTTGACCTGATATATCATAGTTAACCAATATATATGTTAATCTCAAAATTGATTCATGGTAATGTTTATTGGAATGGTTTCTAAATAAAATGTTAAGAATAGGATTGACTGGAAATCATACTAATCGGGTACTTTTTAAGGCGATTGAACGAAAATGGGGAAATGCTGTAGAGAAAAAACTTGACGTGATAGACAAAAATCTAATATGATATTTGAGTTCAACACCCCAAAATTAGTCAGAAATAAGTCTCAGATATAAGTCAGCAAAAATTGTGTTGACCAGTGTTATCGATACTTTAGGAGATCCGCTAAAAGTTTGCTTACATTGTTGTTTGTCTAAACGTCAACTAATGATATTAAAGAAGGGAAATGACATGTAAGTGGATCGCGAGCTTTCATGAATATTTTCAAGAATATAAAAGGCTTAAACTACATTTTGGGGTTTAAACTAGAATAGTATGCTATTTTGAAAATATGATCACGTATGCAATACATTATAAAATGGAAACATTACATTCTATAGAAAAAATTTGTACTCTTAAAGAAAAGGGAGATTTAATTATTCGATCAATGTTAATTATTTTGAAAATTATATCAGCAAGATAATGAATATTTGACAAATATTTTCGGTTAATCCGCTAAGGTTACATGATCGAAAAATTTTAAAATCTGACAAACTTATATAGTTCGATGCTTCATTTATAACGCAATATATTCATTTAGTTTTCTTTAA